>JBBMEF010047851.1:0-13131 GCA_037832685.1 Sicyos baderoa
AAACATTTAAGAAACTTGAAGGACTAAAATTGGACATTTGAAAGTTGAGGGACCAAAATAGAACAAAAATGATAGTTAAGGGACTAAAATTGGACTTTTAAAAGTTGAGGGACCAAAATGGAACTTTCATGATAGTTGAGGGACCAAAATGGAAGTTTAACCTAAAATTTATTTCGTTTAAAACGATTATTCCTTTATAAACTTCTATCGGTGTTCATCTCATAGATTTCTGATGATAAATAAACTGTGATAGATTAACTGTTTTTAAGCACATTTTATTCAAATTAGTTTCTATCATTGTATAAGTCTATCCATGACTAAAAAGTAATTTTTAAAATCGAAATGGTTAGTGATACAGTAATTTCATTGTGTGGTTGTAAACGAGTCAACACTTATAAAAACAATTTTAATAACTACCCGTACTTCACTATGTTGGAGGATGTTTGGTTTTTTCGTGTTGCGACTTTCTAAAAAACACTGTTTTTAATTAGAGTTTTGGTAATTTACCAAAGTTTACTCACTTTTATTATGTTACATGTGCAATTATTTATCGGTTTGCTATTTTAACATAAATTCTTTTTCTTCATTGGTAGAGAGGCATGATGTAAAAATGTTAATGTTGTAAAGAACACAAATAGGAACTATATCAACGGTCAACAAAATCATAATTTTAATCTCATCTCGTATAATCTAGTTACCAAGACATTAAAATTAACATCATCAAAAAGAAAAAATTGCGGAAAAAAGAGAGAAAAAATATAATCCCACAATTTTCCCACCTAAAAAAACATAAGAACAAACACTCTTAGTATGGGTGTTTATCGGTCGTTTGGTATCGGTTTTTCGGTAAAAATTGACATCGAACCGACTTAATCGGTTTCTTAAAAAATAAAATCGAAATTGATCAATCAATTAAGTCGGTCGATTTGATCGATTAAGTCGATTAATTCATATTATTTTTTTTTTTATTAAAATAGTATATTGTTCATACAATTTTATAAGAGAATTTGCACTGTATAGCAAATTTTCTACTCTACATTAGAATTATACATGCAAATTTTCTACTCTACATTAGAATTATAGACTCTATCAAACACTATTGATGGAGTCTATCAGACACTATTGATGGTCTATAAATTTGATTTTGCTATATTTGCAAATATTTTCATTATTTTACTATTTATGCAATTTTTTTGCCTTATTGTAATATACATGCAAATTCCCCATTTTATAATGAAATTTTGAAAATTAATTTTAAAAAATGAGAATAATTTTTTAAACCATATTCAAATTTAAGTTAATTTTGCAATAATTTAATAAAAAAAATATATATTTAATTATATAAAAATATCAATATTTTATAAAGAAAGACAGACCCTAATTCGATCGGTTTGGTCGGTGGAGAAATGTATGAACCCCTAACTCAAGACAGAAATGGGTATAATTGTAAAGCTTCCATTTCGATAATCACCAAAAGAATCAAAATACAATCGGTCCTCATCTCACAAATAAAAAACTACTAATCAAATTTACATCCACGATCGCTCAAGAACATTCAAGATTTTCAAACAGAGTAAAGAATAAACTCATTACTCTCAATGCCGTCGGCAGCGGCGGCGGCGGCCGAGTCACCGCAACCAACGACAATCAGATGCGACGGCGCATCGGCGGCGGCGAGGGCAAACTCCAGTTGGCCGTCGTCGGAGTTAGGCGGCGGATGGTAGTACATCCGGCCAGTCTGAGGAATACGCGAATGAAATCTGGCGAAAATCCTGATGCCGGCGTCCATAATGTCAATAAACTTCCCCATGGCGACGCGGAACCGGACCGAATAGAAGTCTCTGTAACGATCGGGATCGTAACAGAGAAGCGGAATTCTGTAAGAGAGAGGGATTTGAGGAGGGAATTGAAGAATTGGAGAAGACCTTCCATGGGAAGGCCATAAAAATGGAGGAGCGAGAAAGTGAGCGGTGAAGAACAACGGTGAGGGATTTGAATTTATAACCACACCTGGTTTCGCGCTCTCCTTCCTTGGGGTATCTTTTTATTTTCCTAATTTGCCTTTTGTTTTGGGATAAAATATAGGAACTCTAATTTAGTCGATGTGAATTAGGAGAATGATTATTTTTAGTGAATATTAAAAAATAAGTTATTTTACATGATTGGAAATTTAAGTTTCTCCAAAAACTTCTTCTCGTTTGGAAGTAGTTATTTGTAAGAAGGTTGAGGTAATAGCTCGTTTGGATGATAACTTTTGTAGAGAGGTTACAATCAATAGCTTGTTTGCATATAGTTAGAAATAATTCATTAGTTCGAGATGTCAAAAATGAGTCATTATAAATTAATGATTAGACATGAATGATTAAAATGAACGATTATTTTTAATGATTTCAATAACTCATTTGAGTGTAGTTATTTAAAGAGGGATTGTAAAATCTCATTCCCAATAACTAGTTAATTACTTCTAACAAACACCCCCTATAATTTGATGTCGAAATTAATTCCTAGGTAGGTGATCATCATGTGATTTGAATCCATCACAGTATGCATCTCAATACCCTCTATGACCAATTGGGCTACTCCATAATGGTTACTTTTAATGTGTGTTGTCATAACTGTAAACTCATAAATGTTAAAGACAATAAGAATACGACATAAGTCGAGGATTGTGAATAGCCTATTCTTGTATTGGTATATAAAATCATTACTAATGTTTAAAGTCATTCTTAATCACTCCTAATTGCCCATCTTTATGATCAATCTCTTTTGGATATGCTCTCACGTTTCATTTATGCACCCGTTTTAACCTTGCATTACAAGCCCACAAACTTAACCACTCCTTCCAAATCACGTTTCATTCTCACAGCTCTAAACTCCTCTTCTTTTTTGATTTTTGGAGTTTGAGAGAGGGGTGGAAAGGAAAAGAAAGGAAATTGAGTGATTTGAAAAGCTGAAATATTTGTTTCAAAATTATTGTTTTAGAGAAGATATGTTAGAATTTGTTGTTTGGGATGTGTGTTTTGAAAAGAGATGTAGGATTTTTTTTTTTTTTTGGAATTGATGTTTAAGAGAGAATATTTTTTTATTTTGTATTAATTTTTATTGTAATGAAATTTGATAGGATTAAATAGGTTTGATGAGATGTAATGAAGAGTTGAGAGAGGATGTTATGTATAAAATAATCATGAGTTGGATAATTTTTTCTTCTCTCCTCTTCTCCCCCCAACTCTTAAATCTAATCATCCCTTACATGATAAATTACTCCCCAAAAATTAGAGAAAAAACCCCAAAATTTGGGTTATTAGATTTTGGTGTTGAATAGAAGAGAAAAAAGGAAAGGAGTTAGTATTTTTCAATTCATGTTGTTTTTAGTACATAAATTTCTCTTTTTTATTATTTTTATTATTATTATTATTATTATTATGAGAATTGTTTAGGAGCTGCTTGGGCAGCTACTGACACTTGCTGCCCAGCGACATGGAAAGTTCTCGGTCCCATTTTTTTTTCTTTTTTTCTTTTTCTTCGTTATTCATTAAAAAAAAATTATATTATTTTTTACTTTACAACTTTGTTTTTAGTTATAAATTTGATTTTTACTCTATTGTGCGAGTTGAATTTGTTTTAAATTACACTTTTACTTCATTTTGAACATAATATAATCATGCGCGATTGGTTATTTGGTGTTAATACATTTTTACTTTATGGTCACGAGTTCGATAAAATATAACATATACTAACTTCAATTAAACAAAAATAATAATTAAATGTATACTTATGAACAAAAATTGGCATGAGTTCAATTCTATTTTTTCGATAGTTATTGAGTTATAAGAATATTTAAAACCTCATGCTAAAAGCAATGTGATTAAAATTTTATTGGCATGAGTTCAACTCTATCTTTATAATAGACCTTGTTGAGCTATAAGAATATTTAAAACCTAAAGAGGGTATTGTGGTGCATAAAGTGATGCGGTTCAAACCTCATTCTGGCCACCTACCTAGGAATTAATTTCAAATTAATACCTACGGTTTCCTTGACATCCAAATGTTATTGGGTCAGCTTTCGTGCATCTGAATTAATGTCATGGGACATACCGCCTGACCCAATAACATTTGGATGATGTGTACGTACTCCAAAAAATTAGAAATTTCATATATGCTTCAGTTGAAAGGGATGATGTGTGGAAAGTTGAAACCTCCAAATAGTGTGTCTCATTTCCAACAATACTACCTTGCCTTTCTAACCTAGTGATGAGATTACAATATTGTTTTACTAGCTGATTACTTGTATCTGTAAGACAATGAAAACACCAGTTGACATTTCATTTAAATTAATTTGCTTTCGCGGGTGTGTCGCTTCCAGGAGCCCATTGGACATATCTTCTTCACCGGAGAGCACACAAGCGAAAGATTTAATGGCTATGAACATGGTGGATATCTTGCAGGTTGGTGAAACACCTACCAACTAATTTGGTTTCATTAGAGACACTATATATGGAACAGGCATAGGCACAAGCAATGCCCAAGGATTCAAACCATGATGGGGTGGCTCAATGGGTCAAAGGGGGCTTAGTTTTCTTAAATCTTTCATATATCCATAATCCAATTGAAAGGGATGGTGGAAAGCTGAAACCTCAAGGGAATCAACTCAAAATACTGTCTCATTTCCAACACTACTGCTGTCTTACCTCTCTTCTGCAAATGATTTCACAATATAATTAAGTTCAATTTATTCCAAATTATCTACAGCACTTTTGAAGTTACAGATTCTATATACATTGTGATTACATAGCTATCGTACAAGTTCAACGTAATTTCCTTATTTTCAATCCTGTCTTATCATGCCCACATATTACAAATATTAATGACAATTTCTTTTTAGTCAAATTTATGAAAACTAAGTGTGAAAAGAATTTGAATACTACTTGTCAATGATACATCATCTTCTCACCTTAAACTATAGATAGTAATAGAATCGTTATCGCCCTAAACTTGAGTAAGAGCTCCGATTATTTAGACCCCGTTTGATAACCATTTGGTTTTTTGTTTTTTGTTTTTTAAATTTAAGCTTATTCTCACTCAAATTTCCTACTATGTGTTTCACCATTCCTACCATATATCCATATTTTCTTAAGAGAGTAGCAGAACACTAATCAACTTTTAAAAACAAAAAAAATGTAGCTTTCAAAAGTTTGTTTTTGTTTTTAAAAGTTGGTTAGTGTTCTTTCTTAAGGAAATATGCATATATGATAGAAAGGTGGAACACTTGGTACTATATTTGAGTGAGAATAAGTTTAAATTTCAAAAACAAAAAATAAAATACTAAATTTATGTTTCCCGTTTCGATACGAAGCCTTGAGAACATAAGTTTTGGCCAAAGATAGAAGAAGTCTAAATTTAAACGCCCTTGTTCTAATCTTAAATTGGCTCATCAAATCAAGGATATTAGGGAAACCTATTAATGACAACAAAACTCAATTAGATATATGAGTATGTGATGAGTTGAAGAAGAAATGTGAAGGCTTACTCTTTTATACCTGAAGAGGAAGTCATTGGTAGAAACATCAATTCATTTTTTTTCGCCTTCTTTACATTTCAACAGTAATTTAGACAAGAAGGAACTGCCAAATACTTCAATGACATTAATGGTCTCTTTTATCGAGTATTCGCGGTCTAGATTGGATTGGATTTGGATTGGGTTGAAAACTATTTCGGGAGTTTGAAGTGCTCCCAGTTTTGTTTAAGATGCAATAATAGATTGACGTCAAGTCACCGTTAGAAATTTTTCATATCTGAACTTTCAGGATATTCAAAACAGAGAAAGAAGAAGAGGATTGATGAAGATTTTCATATCTGAATTTTCAGTCTATGGATATTCAAAACAGGAGAAAGAAGAAGAAGATTGATGAAGATGGTGGGTTAGGCTTGATCAAGGAGGACATTTTGGGAATGATGATCATGACATAATAGAGTTCCTTAGAGCATACAAAGCCATTGTTATAAAGAAACTGGCTGTTAGTTAATATGGAAACATAATCAGAGGCTAATTCCAAAGTGATTCAAATAACAAACATGCTTCTCGTACAAATACATCTATTTAAGAACATCATCAATTCATTACATGAAAACAATGCTATTGAGTCCATAACATGAAGAAAAAAAAATTCAAAATTTCTTAATTATTCAGAATCCAAAGGCAACCTGGAAATCTTCAGATAGAACATTGTATAAGATCATCGGGTAATGCAACAAAAATGCCCGAAAACAAGGGACAAATAACATGAATTTGAATTTCCAGAAGCAATCCAAGCTCAAAGAAAGCCACCTACGCCTGCGAATGAGGAAGAAATAAACAATCTTATTCTCGAGCCAAGGAAGTTGAACCAGGAGCTAATGATATTTTACATTTCAGAAACAAAAGGAGAAGGGTCATTCTAATTTCTACCATTTACTACAGTGAGTGTGTGCATTGCATTCAACACAATACATTGTTATTTACCTTGCTGGCAATGTTGTTTGAGAGCCAATCGAGTCCTTCATACAGCCCTTCACCGGATGTGGCACATGTGCTCTGAATGTACCTAAATCAGGATTTCGAGACAATTGAATTATTACCTTATGGTTTAAACCAGCACAAGAATTTGCAAGTCTTAAAAGTTTGATGATCATCAAATGTACCAGTGACGTTGTCGGAGGGAGTGCAGACCGAGCTTGTCAGTGATCTCAGCAGCATTCATGGCATTGGGAAGATCTTGTTTGTTGGCAAAGACCAAAAGGACTGCATCCCTCAGTTCGTCCTGTAAGTGCGATGCATGTTATAATCTAGGCAACAAACTAGAATGAAGCATTCATTTGTGGTAGCTTTTGCAAAAAGCTACCAAAGCCTGATAATCAGTTTTTATTATGAGTACCTCATTCAACATCCTGTGCAGCTCATCCCTAGCTTCCACAACACGATCTCTGTCATTGCTATCCACCACAAAGATAAGTCCTTGGGTGTTTTGAAAATAATGCCTCCACAATGGTCGGATCTTGGAACAAAATAGAAACCAAATCAGTGGAGAGAACTAATATAACCCATGTTCTAGATGATTGGCAGTCAACTATAATTATGAGTCCGTGGAAGCACAAGAACTATCAAAAGCCTAGTACCTAGAATGATCAAACAGAGAAAGAAGAAAGCCAATATTGCAACACAGGAATAATCAATACCTTGTCTTGACCCCCAACATCCCAGACAGTGAAGCTGATGTTCTTGTACTCCACGGTCTCGACATTAAAACCTGCACAGTTGCAAGACAGTCATGATTCTGCTATCACATTATCCACTTTCACTAACTAAGATCGTGTGTAGTTAAAAACAGTCAAAAAAGTTTCTTTTACAGAAATCAGAACTCAAAAGTATTTAGACTACAAATGAACCACAGTTTTTTTTGTCAGCCTGTTTTTATTGAAAATCACATGCATGGAATCTTGTGGCTAATTGTAATACAAAGATTGTATGATTTACGCAAAGCCTCTATTTAACTCAAAAGTACAAAAGAAATATTCCCCCTTCCATATTGATAACAGTTGGAGGTATATTTATTAATCAGAGGTGTGAGCCCTTACAGCCTGTAAGTTACAGGGCTAGGTTTATAATTAGATCAATTATCCAAAAATCCTTTCTGAATTCATCACCTCAAGGATATAACAACAATTCATTATAATGATTTTGATTCCTTGAAATGATGATGCCAACGCAAACAAACAGGGAACTAACAAGTTAAATAAATACATCCATTGGACATGATCAAGACACGAAGCATCAAATTGTTCTATACCGAAAATATCAATTCCGCCATTCATTATTCAAAAAACAATATCAACAATTGAACATAAAATACGACTTACCAATGGTAGGAATGGTGGTGACGATCTCTCCCAACTTGAGCTTGTAAAGAATCGTCGTCTTACCAGCTGCGTCGAGACCCACCATGAGAATACGCATCTCCTTCTTGGCAAAGAGCCGGCTGAAAAGCTTGCCGAAAGACAGCCCCATTTTTCACGTAAACTAAACACAATAACAACAAACCCACATCACTAAAAATAGGATGAGTATCTTCTTATAACAAAAGAACATCAGATACTTAGTCAGCCAAAAATTCAGAGATCACCCAAGATAAAGGAGGATCTGGTGTTACAATTCAAATATTCAAATACCCAAGATTCAAAAGGAAACTACAATCAATACCATAACCTCATTTCCATCCATAAAACAACCCAAAACAAGTAATCACTGAAGCACAAAACAAATCAATAAAAAATCTTCAATAGGGCCGCTCGATCCAGCACCAAGTAACCATAATCGCCAACGAATTGATTGTACATATATTCATCAATACAAATCCAGGTATAAACATATCCAACGCAATTGAAAGCAAGAAGGGTCAGATCGGATCGAAAACAAAACACCAAGCCAGGGCAACAGAAACCCAGATCAGATAATACAAATCAATCAAAACCCATAAAAGAAAAATCAATTCCAAAATCAAACAGGAAAAAAAAAAAAAAAAAAAAAAAATCACCCAGATCCAAATAGAAGAGATCAAAATCAAGGCTAAAATCACCCAGATCCAAGCAGAAGGGATCAAATTAAAGGTAAAATTAACAAAATTCTTGACAGATCTTGTAGAGAAATAAACTTACAAGAATTGAAGAGAGCGAATTTGAGCGATCGGTGTCAAATAGAATGATAGATCTCTCTTGTGCCAGAGAGAAGCTGTTCTTTAACGATCAAAATGCGCGTTCGCAATTTATGAGGACTCTATTTTTATAAGGGAAAATAAAATTTTAAAAACAAAAATTAATAATAATGTTGCCTTGACGTGAGAAAACGTTCGTTTATCTCGGTTTTTTCCTTAATTCGTTTGGCTCGGTAACGCCGTTATGACGTTGCTTAGAATGTAAGTGGCTGTTTGGGGGAAAGAATTTCGAATCTCGGGTCGGTTTCTTTATCCGGAATCGAGATAGTATTGATCCGCTTCCCAAACATCAATGTTGATTCAAGAATATGGCTCAGGATTTATGCTCAATCATGTTTCAGTTTCGTATTCAATAATTTTAGTTTTCAAATTATATCTTGGTCCAAAGTTTTTTTTAGAATTTATGTATATTGCCTTCTTTTTATTAGTATTTCTGTATATTAAATTTAATAATCCTAATATTATAAATATATATATATTAAAAAAAAAACTTCAATAGTTCTCAACTTCTTTATTTATGAATCAAAGTTATCAAATACATGAGATAATTAACCTTCTATTTATAAGCAAATGATGAGGTAAATTACTTATTCTATGGATTATCTGAGATTAACTCATTTTTTATTCTTAATCTCCATCATTTTATCCCTCCAAAAAATAATGAAATGCTCATGATTATAACTCATTTTCATACTGTTTAACCTCCATCACTATTCATTCTGTTTGACTCATTATTTCTAAAAATATAAAATATATTAAAGATCTCTAAATTGACAATTATATGGCTGATAATTTAAGAAACACAAAAAGAAATTAAGAAGTTATTAGACAATATTCAACCCAACTTCAGTAATGTAATAGAAACCCATACAGTTAAACGAGCAAAAAGTTATAAGTTTGAATCTCCATTCATTGTCTTGTCGTAGAACTTGAATATATATGTGCGCCCATGGGGTAAACAACTCTCAAATTCACCATAAAAATGAAAACAGAGCTTCATTAGAAAATGGAATGGTAGCTCCCACATAAGTTATTGCCGAGCAAAAACATCAGCAAGTTACATATTTACATTTCCTATGCTTTCAAAATTGAATCCATTATTCATCAGGAAAAGAGGTTATAAACTGGAAACATGAAACATGAAACAGCTTCATCTGCTAACATTTTCTCAGCTTACTGTTTACTTATTGGAAGACATCTCGAATCGCCCTCCGGTCATCCTCTCCGCCTTTTCTCCACGCTCACCTGTGAAATAGGCATCGAATGAGGCATGACACACGAATGTGTAATGAAATGACTCAGTTTCATAAATAGTTAGATGCTAACAAGATACCTGTACGGACTCTAATCACATCTGAGACTGGTATCACTGTGTGAAATGGAATTTTGTCAGAAGTTTGATAGGGGCCAAAAAGGATTCATTAGATAAGGAGATTTAATTAAGAAATTCGTTTTTCTTCAATCCTTTTTACTCTGTGCATTTAAACGTGTTTAGAAACCATAGGCATATAATAACTAAAATAATAAACTCTAATAAGTTCATGTGATTTGTATTAAAAACCATTTAATAGTCATTTATATATGTAAGAGTGGCAATTTAAAACTACCCTTCAGCCAACAATTTCACAAGATATGTGTCCATTGAAGCAACAATTATAAGTTCAAAAAAACCACTGTCAAATACTTATGTCAGTTGAGCTAGCTTTTTGTGGATCGGGCATGACGCCGCTTGGCTCATTTATACTCACCCATTGCCAGATAAAAAACGCAGAAATTCTAATGCCTAGTCTATTATTATAGTGTTAGAACTAAGAATTTTCATCACTAAGCTTACAAGACAGACAATTTATGTCAAATTTTTCATAACTAATAATTACCACATACAATCATACAGTAAGTATGCCAATCCACTAGACATAGGGAACTAGTGCTAATGCTATGCATGAAAAGAGAGAAAACGAAGTGAAGTGAAAAGACAACAGAAATGAACCGCATAACAAACAAGACTGGATTTGGAGAACAGAAATTAAGCAAAAAATAACGAAATAGGCAGATGAGGAGCTGAACCATGAATAAGAAAAAAAGTTCTTTACCAAAAATTTTGCCATCACCAATTTCACCAGTTCTTGCCTCCTTAATTATCTTGTCTATGACAGCTTCAACCTGATAGAAAGATACTTAAATTTCATTTTATTCATCATACCCATGAATTCTAATGCAGCAGTTAGCCAAGGATATATTTGCAACAAATTTGAATTTCTTCTCACAATGAAAAAACACATGCATTAATTTTACCTGGTCTTTAGCGACCACAATTTCCATCTTAACTTTAGCAACAAAATTGTCTTCAGAAAATTCAGACCCTAATGATAAATAAAAGATAATAAAGTTATTTCATAAGCAATCACTAATGACTAATGGGAAAGAATAAGTATAGAAAACAGAATAAAATGTACAAAGCTAATTCCCCATTACCACCAACAAGACAGAAAGAATCATGAAAGATATGAACTTACCACCCTGCCTCTCTGTAGATCCCCCTTGAGAACCAAAGCCCCTCACATCTGATACTGTTACGCCTCGAATACCCATTTTCAGCAATGCCTTCATTTTATCTCAACAAGCAAAAGAACAATTTAATACCAACGCTTTGCAAAATAGGATCTTTAAAACAACAAAAAATTGCATACTTTCCACCCTTTTACTACCATTTAAACACGTAAAATATAGCTTATGCTTTCAGTTGGACAGTAAATACACGTCTTTGTCAGATATGACAGGTTACATTTATAAAGTTCTTAACAAAATATGAATCGCTACTGTTAGCATATACCTTTGTTTGATTCTTCTAGTCTATGAGCGAGCACCAAAGCTTAGACTTCATACTTAGATCGGCCTTTTTATATTCTATACGACATCGACAAGGTAGTAGACAACCAATTTAGAAATTCAAGTAGCCAAATTAAGCATAGTTCCATTACTTAAGAGTCATATCCTCCCCTGAGAGGCTAGAGATTCAAATTTGTCTACCATTCATGTATCACTGATTGGTAGGGTGTTTTCACCTCTTGTCCATTCTTTCCAGAGTTCTTACATAACTCTGATCCCATCTAGACTCGGGGTGTCTTAATTTTAAACAAGGAGAATTTGGGTGCACCCTGGATAGCATCCTCACTATGATATTATCCATTTATAGCCACACATCTTCTTTTCTCTTTTATTTTTTTTTTTATAATTAAGAAAAGATAGATGAGATGTGTGGTATCAAAGATGCCACATAGGTGATATCATGGTGAGGGTGCTACCCGGAGTACACCCAAATTCTTCTCATTTTAAACTATTGACTATCCATTCCATTCAATGCATATCATATCATATCACAACTATATCATAATTCAATTTAGTTAAGCATACAACAGTAATATCTCCATCACCAATTGTTGTTAAACTTCAAAAAAAAACTATGTTGAAGGAGGTTGAGTAGCTCTTACCGAAGAAACATTTTGGATTCTCCAGGGCCTATCCCGTCCAAACACACCAACGCAAATAGCCATCAGAAACGAGAATAATCGAAAGACTTCAAAAGATCAAAACGCAACAAATGAAACAAATCTACACGTAACGGTAGAAAACACCACGGAAAGGAACACACATCCATACCTGAGAATCGCCTCGACTTTGTAAAATTCCGAATCAGGCACATACTCTACAAGGAACCAGAGATTACAAATTGAGAAACAATAAATCAAACCAAACTCCTTGACGAGGAAACCGAAACGCTACCGGGAGAGCCTTGGGCTTTGACCAGCGGAAGGATTCGGCGATTGGAAGGCTTGATCGCGATGAACGGGGAGAATCTGACGGTGGAGAAGCTGGGGGTGGTTGCAGTGGAAGTGAAGAGAGGAAGTTGTGGAAGATGAGAATGGAAGGGAAGAAGAAGGGCGGTGGGATTAGCCATTGTTGCCGCCATGGTTGTGGAATTCGAGAATCGGAGATGGGGAACAGTGACGGCGGACGAGCTGATCGGAAGCCTCGTAGTTCACGACGAAGTCTCGACTCCCAAGGACGTGCAGAAAAGTAAGAAATTAAATTGAGTTTTTTTTTCTCTGTTTTTAAAAGCAAAAGCCCATTTATTTGAACTTATCCGCTCCATGGTCACTAAAAGCCCATAAAAAAGAAAAGGATTAGCCCTTCAAATATATTTTAAGTAGGGCAAAGTAGGAAAATTGTTACTTTTTGTAAACTAATTAGGGAAATGTCTAAAAACAGAACTATTTAAACACAGGTGTGACATCTATTTATTTCATTTATCATTTAAATACAAAAGACCAAAATACTCATCTAACTTGATTATTTATTTCCTAATTAATTGCAAATAAACATTTTG
>JBBMEF010047862.1:0-13129 GCA_037832685.1 Sicyos baderoa
GGAGATGACTTAACTACTTACTTTTAAAACTTGCTGCAATCGACAATGTATACTTGCATTTGCAATTCGTTGTAATTCTTATCATATTATTCGCAATTTGCGAACCACCCTCATAGCGATCAAAGATCTACAACCAACTGGAAGGTTTCATCATCTGGCTCCGTCAACAGTTCGTCATATTCTGATTCACCATTTTCCAATCCAAACAATTCGTTCCAATCCTCTTCTTTCCAGCTGATTGTTTTGTCGCGAACAGTTGCCTCCATCGTCTCTTCATTCATACTCGCAAAGAACTCAATGACCCAGTCTTTTTTCGTGATTCCATGCTCTATGCAAAAATGCACCCAATTTCAGCAATCAACTTGGTCAGCGATGTTCTTTGGCAAGCCTTTGAGATCTGCATCGAATGGCATTTCTTCCAAGAATGGCGTCTTTTTCATTAGTGCCATTCGTTCGCGAATTTGCCTCGCTTGCTTCACCGATTTGTGAACTTGATGACTAACATCCAAATACTTGGAAGCAAACTTTCCTTCTTCCAATGCATCATCCAACTCTTCGTCAGACTCCTCTTCATTTACACTTTCGTGGGCGGTGGTGTCGCCTATGTTAGGGTCAACATCGCCGTGACTAGTTGTCACGTGTGCTTCATCCCGTCCATTTGTGAACCATTTGTCACTTCAAGTGAATCTGCGTCGTCTCCCATTTCGTGCTCTTTTTCTCCGCTAGCTGTGTCAAGCGAAATGAAGTTAATATCAGGTTGGCAGAGCGCCAACTGTGCATCATCCCTCATTTTCTTTACATTCGCACAGCTTTCCTCTAGGTTTCCATCCTCGATTAAAGTTTCCGCTTCGCCCAACTCAGAGCGAAGCATCCAAGACTTTTATTGGGCTGAAGAACTCTTTGCGGCTTCAGAGGTTTCGGAGCTCTAACGCAGACTTGGCACTTCGTTTCGTGCTTTGCTGATTTTTTTTTTACGAAGCACAATCCTTTTCCTCTTCTTCTCTGCTCTGGCTTGTTCTACTTCTCTCATTCATTTTTCCTCGTCTTCCTTCTGTTTTCATTCCATCTCTTTCTGCCTCTCTTGCTCCTCTCTTTCTTCCTTCTCCTTAGCGAGACGAGCTTCCTCGATTTTTCTCTCTTCCTCTTCTTTTGCAAGGCGAGCTTCTTCGACCTCTTTCGCTATTCTCTCTTCTTCTTCTTTCGCGAGGTGAGCATCCTCAGCCTCTTTCGCTTTTCTCGCTTCTTCTATTTCTTGTGCGAGACGAACCTCCTCTTCTTTCTTCTTCTGTTCCGCTTCCTTTTTCGCCATTTGAGCGTCTTCCCTTTCTTTCCTTTTTCGTTCCTTCCTTTGCATTCTTTCAAGTTCTGCTGCCTTTTCCAATTCCAACTGTTTTTGTAATTCCTCGTTATGCCTCCGAAGTGTTAATTCCACCTCCGTTTCCTTTGCGGATGATTGTTTCTTTTCACTTATCATTTTCAATCCTGACACAGGTTTCGCTGCCGACGAAGCATCTGGCGCTATTGAGACGGACCCAGTTGGTTCTCTCGCCTTCTTTGCTAACACAACTTTTTTCTTTGCTCCCACAGAGGGAGTAACAGACTCCGCTTCGCTGGAGGTTCCAGCCTTCCTCGCCTTCAACCTTTCCTTGGTTGCCGCGAGCTTGTCCGGGAAGGTCATGTTAGTTGATTCTGAGGCCATTGGACATTTGGAATGTGGTGAAGTGTTGGAAAATTCGGCGAACTGAAACGAAGACGCAACGAAGTCTAAAGAGGGCTGAAATTCTGGAGAGCGTGAAGAGTAAATGAGGGAGGGGCTGGGTATTTATAGGCAAAATCGGAATACGAAACGATTCAAAGACATGGCGGAATTGCAGTCGTTCGATCACGGGTTGAATTGACACATGTCAGCATCTGAACGTGCGATTCAACCCGCCTTGAACCCGTTGGTGACCGAAGCGGGTTTCACTTCGCTCACAGCGATATTTATGTCGTCAACGACGAACATTTCCGAACTTGAATCGTGTTTTACGGAATATATAGTTAAACATGAGATTGAAATTTTAAAGAGAATAGGATAAATTAAACCACCAACTAAATATTTGCGAAATCAAATAGACATAATAAAAAAATATAAAATTGCATATGTACAGAGTTAGGGCACTTACCTGGTCTGGAGCACTTCGTTAATATAGCTTGAGAAAGATAATCCACAATGCTCCACCAGGTTTCGTCGAATCATAGACTGCTAGATGCTGCGACGAAGTCCGCTTTCACGGCTTCGTCCTGATAATAATGTTTGATTTGGTGCCCGTTCACCATGAACTCAGAATTATCCGCTTCGTTTCATAACATGACAGCTCCACGCGGATATACATGTGAAATAAGGAATGGACCAGACCATTTCGATTTCAGCTTCCCAGGAAAAAGTTTTAATCGTGAGTTGAATATCAGAACCCTCTGACCTACTTCAAAATCTTTTGTTTTAATACGTTCGTCGTGCCATCGCTTCATCTTTTCCTTATACAACTTCGCATTTTCATAAGAGAACAGTCTGTGCTCTTCTAATTCCAGAAGTTGTTGATGTCGTGCAGGCGCGATATTTGACGAAGCGAGGTTGATCTCCTTAATGGCCCAATAGGCTTTGTACTCCAACTTCAATGGTAAGTGGCATGCTTTTACGAATACAAGGGGAAACGGTGACATGACTATTGGAGTCTTGAAAGCAGTTCTATAGGCCCATAACGCGTCGTCTAGCTTGTTCGCCCAATCTTTTCTATTGGGGTGAACCACTTTTTCCAATATCTTTTTGATCTCTCGGTTGGAGATTTCTGCCTTTCCGTTCGTTTGCGGATGATATGCGGTCGAAATCTTATGGCGAATATTATACTTCTCCAATACCTTCGTTAATGCTTTGTTGACGAAGTGTGTTCCTTCGTCGCTGATTAGAGCCCTTGGCGTACCAAATCTGGAGAAGATATGGTGTTGGAGAAATTCAATAACTGTTTTGGCATCGTTCTTCACACATGCCTTCGCCTTAACCCACTTTGAAACGTAATCAACGGCGACCAAGATATACAACTTGCCATTTGAGTTAGGAAATGGCCTCATGAAGTCGATACCCCAAACATCAAAAAGCTCAACCTCCAGAATATAATTTAACGGCATTTTGTCATGTTTTCCTATCGTCCTCAACCGCTGACAATTATCGCAGCTCTTCACATATATATGTGAATCCTTGAAGATTTGGGGCCAGAAATATCCTGCTTGGAAAACTCGTGCAATCGTTTTCGCTCCCCCCAAAATGCCCAGAATATGCTGCTTCATGACATTCTCTTAAAATGAGCTTCGCTTCGCTCTCTGTTACGCATCGTCGAATGATTTGATCAGCACATTGTTTGTATAGAAAGGGTTCGTCCCAGAAGTAAGATTTCACTTCGTGAAGGAACCTTTTCTTTTGCTGGTAATTGAGGTCTGAGGGCAAAATTCTGCTAACCACGTAGTTCGTGAAATCAGCGAACCATGGTGTTGGTTCGACATTTATTGCGAACAGTTGTTCGTCCGGAAAAGTTTCGCTAATATCTGGTTTGTCTGATAATCCGTCCTTGTTTTGAATCCGCGAAAGATGATCAGCTACCACGTTTTCACATCCCTTTTTGTCAACGATCTCTAGGTCGAATTCTTGAAACAAAAGAACCCATCGCAGCAGTCGAGGTTTCGCATCTGTCTTGTGTAGAAGATATTTGATTGCAGCATGATATGTGTAAACAGTTACTTTCGTTCCAATCAAATATTGACGAAACTTATCCAACGCATAAACTACCGCGAGCATTTCCTTTTCAGTAGTTGTGTAGTTCTGTTGAGCATCGTTCAACAGTTTGCTCGCGTAGTAAATTGGGTGGACTAACTTTTCGCCTTTTTGTCCTAACATAGCTCCAACAGCAAAATTACTCACGTCGCACATAAGACATAATGGTTTCTCCCAATTCGGCGTTTGAATAATCGGTGCTGTGATGAGGGCTTGCTTCAAAGTATTAAAAGCTTCGCTGCATTCAGAATTAAAAACAAAAGGGTTATTAAGAACAAGTAACTTACATAGGGGTTTTGCGATCTTCGAAAAATCTTTGATGAAGCGGCGATAAAAACCCGCATGTCCAAGGAAACTTTGTACATCTTTCACATTGGTTGGTTCATTAAGCTTCGTTATCAAATCTATTTTCGCTCTGTCAACCTCTGTCCCTTCTCGTGAAATGCGATGGCCCAATATTATTCCTTCTGTCACCATAAAGTGACATTTTTCCCAGTTGAGGACGAGGTTGGTCTCTTCACATCGTTGTAACACCTTGCTCAGGTTCGCAAGGCATATCTCAAACGAAGTCCCAAAAACCATGAAGTCATCCATGAAAACTTTTAGACAACTACCTAGAAGATCGGAGAAAATGGCCATCATGCACCGTTGAAATGTCGCGGGTGCATTACAAAGCCCGAATGGCATTCGCTGAAAAGCGAAGATGCCATAGGGACATGTAAATGTTGTTTTCTCTTGATCGACTGGATCGATCGTAATTTGGTTATAACCAGAATAACCGTCTAAAAAGCAATAGAAATCCTGACCTGATATGCGATCCAACATTTGGTCGATATACGGAAGAGGGAAATGGTCTTTTCTTGTTGCGGCATTTAATTTCCGATAGTCCATTCAGATTCGCCAGCCCGTCACAGTTCTCGTCAAAATGAGTTTGTTTTGTTCATTCTTTACCATTGTTGTGCCACCCTTCTTAGGCACGCACTGAATGGGACTAACCCATTTACTATCGGCAATGGGATAGATTACGCCTACATCAAGCCCCTTAATAATTTCCTTCTTAACTACTTCCTTCATCGCAGGGTTCAACCTTCGCTGTTGTTCAACAGAGCGAAATGATTCGTCCTCTAGCTGAATTTTATGCATGCAGTATGAAGGACTTATTCCCTTCAGATCCGCTAGAGTCCATCCGATGGCTTTCTTATGCCCTCGCAACAACTGAATCAATACGGCTTCGTTTTCGCCCGACAAATTCGCTGAAATGATGACAGGAAGAGTTTTGTTTTCGCCCAGATATGCATATTTGAGATGTTCAGGTAACGCTTTCAGTTCAAGTACTGGGGGTTCCTCTACAAATGGTTTCAATTGTTTCACCTTCTCGTCTTGGTTTAGCGACTCTACTCTCTTCAAACTTTCGCTAGACCTAAGTTCCATCTCATCAGATTCCTCTTCCTCACTAAATTCCCAATTGTCAGTGTCGGTATCTTTGCGTTGTTCACACGAAGTTTCGTCGTAAACATCAAGAAAATCTTTGTTTTCCACAGAGATTGCAGAACAATCTTCAACCTCATTTGGGTATTTCATGGACTCTGCAATTTGGAACTTTATTCTTTCGTCGTTCATCTGTAGCGAAATTGTTCCTCCATAAACATCAATTAGCGTTCGTCCCGTCACCAAGAAAGGTCGTCCTAGTATCATAGGAACTTCCCTATCTGCTTCGTAATCCAGGATGACAAAGTCAGCAGGGTAAATAAACTTATCAACCTTCACCAAAATATCCTCTATTTTCCCTTCTGGACGAGTTACTGATCGGTCAGCCAGTTGAATTTTCATTGTCGTTGGTTTTGGTTCGACAATCCCAAATTTCTTATAAACTGACAAAGGCATTAAATTGTTGCTGGCTCCCAAATCACACAATGCCTTCCCCAAATATTGACCTCCAATTGAGATCGGAATAGTGAATGCTTCAGGGTCAGTTTCCTTCACTGGGATTCCATTCGTAATAAGCGAACTGCACTTCGTGTTAAGCGACACGAAATTACATTCTTCAATCTTTTCTTTGTCCATTAAGATTTCCTTCAGGAACTTGCATAGTTTGGCATTTGTTGGAGTGCTTCCAACAAATGCACATTTATTTGGATTCCTTTGAGGATATTGAAAAACCTTTCAAAGCTTACACCGCCCTTGTTTTTCTTCTTTTTCTGTGGAAAGGGTGGGGGTAGTTTATATTCAATGAACTTTCCTTCGTTACCTACGAGATCTTCCTTGACTAATTTCTTTTCATCTCCTTCGCTGACAACTTCGTTAACTTCATTTATGTTTTCAACTTCGTATGTGAATTCCTTCGTTAACGACGACTGTGAATCATCAAAAATCGTTGTCACAACATTCACTTGTTCCTTCCCTTCTCGCCTCGCATTATCCGTATCTGCAGGCAAATTCCCAAGTGGTCGTTGACAACCTCGTTCGCTAATTGTCTCATCTGAATCTCCAAATTCCTTATAGTAGCTGATTGTGTCTGATTAATCAAATGTTGATTCTGCGTGGTTTGTTCATGCTTAATCAGAAACTCTTTGAGCATTCCTTCTAACGAACTTGAAGGTGGATGTTGGTTCTGGTTTCGTGGGGCATTATAAGGAACGAAACCAGGTGGGTTCGTTGGATATCTTTGTTGTGGTGGGGCAGGATTGGGTGGAAGTCCCGTATTCTGGTTTGCTGCCCACGAAAAGTTTGGGTGAACTCTCCATCCTCGGTTATATGTCTGCGAAAACGGGTTATTCTTTCCATGTTGAACATAGCACAATGAAGCAGTGTTGTGTGGACAATTTTCGTAGGTTTGTGTTTTCGCCACACATTGGACAAGCTTCCATAACAAAAGCTTGAGGTGGATTGTTCACATAAACCACTTGCTGAGTCTGTACAGATTGGTTATTTGCGTTATTAGCGAGTTTGATCAACATGTCTCGCATTTCGGCAACTTGTTGCCTCAGAGACGCATCACCTCCGCTATTATCCTTCTTGAAGACGTTAGAGTCCAATCTTTCGTTTTCCTTCCAACATTCTGTATTCGCTACCACTCGCTCAATAGTTTCTACGGCTTGGTTGTAAGTACAACTTAGCATTGATCCATTAGCTGCTGAGTCCAATTTCGCTTTCGTTGTTGGCGTAAGCTCTCGATAGAAGTACTCAAACTGTACACAGCAAGGCAAACCATTATGTGGGCATTTCCGCTGCATGATTTGGAATCTCTCCCAAGCCTCCGCAAGAGATTCGTCTGATGCTTGTCTAAATCCCAAGATTTTTTCCCGTAAGTCTATCATTTTATTTGGCGAAAAATACTTCGTCAAAAAGCGTTTCGCCATTTCCTCCCACGAAATATCGTGTCTGTCCGGCATCGCATATAACCATTGAAAAGCATTCCCTAGAAGTGAATGCACGAATATATTCACCCTCACGTCATCACTTGTCATTCTAGGGACGGTGAACGCGTCACATACCCCCATGAATTCTAGTAAATGATTATGTGGGTCTTCACTTGGTAGCCCGTGAAATTGAGCTTTTTGCAATAACATTGTATTCATCATGGGCTTAAACTCAAAAGGTCGCCCATCATTTGGTCTCGCTCTGCCTCGCAGAAACTCTGTCAAATCTGGCACTGCATAAGCTCTTAAAGCTCCGTCCCGATCGTCTGCCATTCTGATAGGATTGTTCAAAAATCTATCTGCGTGTTCGTAGTTAGGACGAACAGGGTCCATTGGCTCAACAGGATCAACCACAATGTTAGCAGCTAGTAGGGCTGTTCATCGGTCGGTCGGTGTCGATTAATGGCGAAAATTGACACCGAAACCGACATGTCGGTCAGACAAAAAATGCAATCGATTTTTTTTTAAAAAAAAATTTCGATCGGTCGGTGAAGGCGGTCGGTGCGGTCGGTTAATTCGGTTAAATCGGTTAATATTTTTTTAAAATTAAAAAAGAAATTTCATAACAAATATTAATATTTTATAAGTAAATGTCATTTTTACACAATAAAAAAATAACTAAAAATGTAAGTACTGACAATGGACATGGGATTGGGGTTATATGAGCATGTCAATATAAAATTTTTGAATCATATTAAAAATTCGGTCGGTCGGTGGGTGTTTTTTAAAATTATTTAACCGACCGATCGACTTTCAGTTTTTGAAAAGGATTAACCGACACCGACCGCCTAAAGTGGAAAACCGACCGACCGACCAAAAATCGGTCGGTCGTATCGGTTTTCGGATAATGTATGAACACCCCTAGCAGCTAGTATGTTTACATTCGCTTCCGCCATATCCTTTTCTAACTTCGCAATATGTGCTTGAATTCTTTTTCCAAATTTTTTTCGCACTTTTGTTTCCGATATTATGTGTCCTTGTTCGGTATTGAATGGCTCTAACTTCCCTTTCCTTGGCATACAATGTATGCAGTTTCGTCCTGAAAATTACACAAATAAATTTCGTCTTAAGTACTACCCTTGGCTTAAACACAAGTTTAAACAACTTTAAACTAAACTTCCCCGGCAACGGCGCCAAAAACTAGTTGTAAAAATAGTAATCACACAATTTATCTAATAAATTTATCTTCCAAAATGATTGGGTTCGTGATAAATCTCGACTTCGTCGATGACGAAGGGAACGAAACTTACTTCATGTGAAACTATTATCTAAGCGTGCAAGTATACACGTTCGTGCAGCAAGTTTAATTATAGTAAGTTCAAGTCGAATCCACAGGGAACTTCGTTAAGTGTAAACAATTGTGTTCGTGCTAGAGTCAAAGAAAGTGTTTGTTGTAAATGGGTGTTGGTAGATTAACAATAAACTAAGTTGTGTAATGATTGATAAAAGATGTTAGAGGAAGTAAGGGTTTAGGAGGTTCGCTTTCAGCGAAAAGTAACGAGCCACACATCCGATTCTCGAACTCTCTCGAATTCTCAACGATACTCTCTCGAGTATTTAGTCGGTTCTCTCGAACTCAACTTTATATTTGTATGATGTGCTCATAGGCGAACCTTATTTCTGAGGGTTCGTTATAACCTACGATCAGGATAGTGCTAACGAGGGTTCGTCACTTGCTCCTCTCGAAGTCAAATAAGACTACTCACTGGTTTCTCAACGTGGTGAGCGAAAAACATACACCCTATATCAAGCTTCTATTTCGTTACTATTACGTTCTTACGAACTTTCCTGCTTCCCTTAGACCCTTTAACTATAAATTTAGCTATTCATAATATGCTGAACCGAAATAACGATAAAATAATTAACAGTAAGCATAATATGAACTTCGTAAACAACGGAGAAATTTCAAAAATGTAAAACACAAAGTAAAATAACCAAGATCAGAAAAAGCCTGAATAAATCCTTCTAAATAAAATGCTGGTTGAAGTTCCGGTCACAAGTCCGCTACAACGTAGAAAGCGTAAACAACGAACGAGAAATGTTACTTCTAAGCCCGGCTAAAACAGCTCTGGCGGCCAAAATTACACTAGAAAGCAATAAATGGTGGTCGGACTTTGAGAGTTTCGACGATTTTCTTTTCTCTCCCAAAATATTCAACAACTTCACAAGGATCGCTTCACCTCCTTTTATAGTCAGTCAACAAGAGGCAGTTGTGTCTCTTCCACGACTCTCCCCACGATCCAGCTCCGGCTTCTTCTCCATGATCTTTTATGATCGTGCGTACGAACTTTCAACAACGAACGGCTGAGATTGAACGGACCTCAGTTAGATGAGTGCCACGCGTTTCTGGCCGAGATATTTTCCTTGTACTCTTCGTTGTGTTTGACTTCGCTATGATAAGTTCGTGGAATTGCTTTTGTCAATTTGATGGTTTCGTCGTATATGAGAGGTTCTTTATTCTCTGCGTTGTCGAGACTTCGTTCTTCATTTCGTCGACGTACGTAATTTCGCTGCACACAAAATAGCAAGTATCAAATTCTTTCAAATATTCTTCTATGTCTAAGTTTTATGCTATTCGTTATAATAAACACTCTAGAAGACTTCCTACTCAGAAAACTATAGGAAGTTCGTTATAAGCAAATATATAGTTGTCAGCAACGAAATTTCTCTTCACTTCTAATGATTATTTGCAGATTTCTATTGCATTTATATCTATTTTTCTTACTTTAACTCTCAATTCTTGAGAGTTATCAGTCATAGAACTTCATAAGGTATTTCAGTCTTTAGCTTGAGACAGCCAAGAGGAGCATGAGTCTAAGTACCCCTTCTAAGTTAATGTTGATGAAATCTTATGGCTTGTTTGGTAGTACTTGATATGCTCTAGTGATTATATACATGTTGTACTTCGAGTAGGGGATCCTTACTAAGTTTCATAACTCACCCTTTTATATATGGATTTTTCCTCAGATACTTGGGCCAGGATGTTTACCAAAGCTATTGATGTTAACTATGGGCACTTTTACATTAGTGTCTAGAGTTTCTTCTAACATAACTAGTTAAGTATTTATGTTGTACTGTATTTAATGTTTTTAAGGTTTTCGGGATCCCTATTAATTACTTTATTAAATGACATATTTCAATGAGCTTTTACTAGTTTTTACTAATTTCAAAATTGTTCACTCTGTTCGAGTTGTTTTACTCTAGTTTTACATGCATGTGTAGTAAATTCCCTTATTTTAGTCTTTCAAAAAATTTGGGTTTTTACAATTACAAAACATTGCTTAAATACTAAGAATATGAAATATTAATGAATTTGGATAGACATATGTTACAACGTTATTAATACAAGTGTATAATACTCCCAAAATACCGACTATATTATATAAATACCCAACAAATTATAACATACTAGCATCAACATTGTATAAATACTAACAGTATAAAATATTAATGTATTTGGATAATCATAGGTTGATTCATTATCAATAGATGTGTACAATACTGCTAAACTACAAACAGCGTGTAATGCATTTGACTAAACATTTGTTGAAAGAAAATTATCAAACGTGTGTATAATTGATAGCTCTCAAATAGAGCATATTTTAGGCGGTTATACTTTGCATTATTTTAAGGATTAAGGGAAATAAATGAGCATTAATAGTAAATTGTGAATAAAAACCAATGGAAACAACATGCATTCATAAATTAGCATCATAAGCCTAGTTTCGTGGTTTAAGTGCAAATATTGAATAAATTGCGCTAAAAAGTTATACAATGCAAGAAAATGCAGAATGCTTACGTAGGAAGGATAAATCAATGCGAACGACGACGAACACAAAAGACTCACGCATTTACAAAGAAGTCGCGTTCTAAAAATCACATCGACAAGTAAACAAACGAGAATCAATCAAGTAATTAAGAAGGCGTCGATCAAGAGATCCTGCATTAATAAAGATTTTTCAGCTCACCTGAGCTTGCTAACCAAGTAATTCAACTCTATAAATAGCAAGAAGGAAGCCACGGTCGGGTGAGCTAGTCGGTTAGCCAAAAGCAACCAGTGGTGTTCGTAAGAGCTGATGACAAGGGGACTACACACTTCACAACCGCACCAATTCTAATTTTATTGTTTTCTTAGGAGTAGCTATAGCTATGAACACTTAGTAATAGTAACAAAATCAGCTGGTTTAAACTTTCTACTTGCGTTTATTGTTATGTTGCGTTATAGGAGTTGTTGATGAGAATTCATGAGTAGAAGCATGTTAGGAGTGTAGGTTACTGAGTTTTACACAGCTGCATTTTACTATTATATATATATATATATATATATATATTTGTGTGTGAGTGCGTCGATTAGCTACCCACGTATATAACCTACAACGAGTTCGCAAGAAGGAACTGCATGATGGTCTAGTATGCTATGATAGGTTGCGTGTAAATCTTTGCATCATTTGGAGAGTTAGGAATAACCTTACTATTGCTTGTGTTGCCCTGAGTTAGTATGGAGATCGCAGCGGAAGCTGGTTCTGCCACAAATCATTAAGTGCGGAAGTACTAATTAGAATAGGGAAGAAAGAAACTCGATAACTAGTTCTGCACGCTTAATATCTTCTATAACTGCTTACTTATCATTACTCATTGCATTCATATTTATTACTGTAAGCATTAAAACTAAAACACACAACCAACTTCAAAAGCCATTTTTTACTTTTCAGCATAACTCTTGACTTAGTAATATTAGTTCTAGACATCAATCCCTGTGGGATCGATAAAATACATACTTATTACTTACTGCATTCTGACCGCGTATACTTGCGCGTAAGTGTTTTTGAGTCATACTTAACAATAAGTTAAGCTCTGAATTAATTATGATACAATTAAATTAAACCCTAATGACAGGTCAAGGTTTTGGCGTTGTTATCGATGATTGATTAATTAGAATTAGCATTATTAACAAAAGAGTCATTTTTATTGATTTAAAGGTTGAATACTTGAATTTAAGGGAACCGAGATCCAGGGCAATACAACCAATAGGGAAGGAAGTCCCACAAAAAAAAAAACATTACCATAAGCACCAGCGTCAAAAATGGCATTCAATCAATTTACGAATCAGCAATGGAACCAACAATAATAATTCGGAACAAACACGTTTTATTTCGCAACAAGGCTATACGGAGGAGATCAACACTGCACAAGTCTGTTTAGTGTATCCTAAATGGGAATATCAGGCGCAGTTAGGGGACATCGTAGCAGCATCTTTCAACACCAGTTCGGTCTACAAGAAGATTTCAGCAACATGAGTCATACATGGGAAGCCAGGCGTCATGAACCCAGGGGTCCGATGTACTACTTGGACAGTTTTCGGAGGACACGACTATTGTAACGACCCGTAATTTCATAAAGACGTTTCAGGTTGGTTTAGTCGTTATTCCCGTTATTTAGTCCTTGAAGAGAATTCAGAATTGGATTGATTAGTTGGTTTTGTTCTTGGTTGTTGACATTTTATTTATTGTTAAATCTGGGACGTGGAGTTCGTTCGAGATTTATGAGTTTAAAAGTAATGAGTTGTGTTTTGGAGGTTTTGGAACATTAGATTTAATTGGTGAATTTAAGAGTTATTTGTTTTCGTCGTTGGGTTTCAAACCTTGGCCTTTGGGTTAGGAGAATTGGAGTTGGAGAAGGGAAATTAAAGATTTTAAAAGTGTCCAACCTAGGATTTGAACCATTGCCCTCTTGGAGAGTTATTTAAATGGATTTAATTATTTTAAAAGAAAATAAAAGAGAATTAGGTTATTTGGAGCTAGGGGTTGTGCATTTTCCATCTTGTTGTAGCCGTCATGAGGTTGGGGAGCTCTCAAGACTCTTCTTCCAACGCAAGCTTCGAGGTAGGTTCGATCTTCTTTTCTCC
>JBBMEF010047873.1:0-13126 GCA_037832685.1 Sicyos baderoa
TTTTAAAATTAAATATGAAATTCGGGTTGGTCGGGTTGGGTTGGGTTGATTTAGGTCAACCCTTGACCCAACCCAACTCATAAAAATTCCATGATTTTCAACCCAACCCAACCCATTTATGTATTCAACCCGACAATTTGGGTTGGGTTAGTTCGGGTTTTTCGGGTTGTCGGGTTGGTGTGCACCCCTAGTTCAAACAACTCGACAATTTAAATTAATTCAACTCAATTTATTAGATTAAGTTGGATTAAATATTTTTTTTTATTGAATTAAGTTTAAAGTCAATAAATTTATATAAGTTGGATTGAATTAGAGATTAACCTAAAATGAACTTAAAATTGATTATTAATTTTTATTTGTATTTGTATTTTTTTACCTTTTTTTTTTAATTTTTCAATGTTCTTTATTTTATTTTTTTGAAATCTTTATAATCTATATATCATGTTAAAAATATATAGTCGAATTATGTAATTTATTTTTGTTGATTTTAATTATTTATTTGTTTGATAAAATTCAAATTATGTCATATATTTTTGTTAGGTTAATTATCTATTTGTTTTATGTTTTATAGTTGAGATCTTCTATATCATGGTAGTTGGATTAATGGTGGGTGACTTCTAATTTGAATATTTAATATTTTATGTTAATTTAACTACCTTAATATGATAATAATTGAATACTGTATTTAATTTATTTATATATAGTATTAAGATTAATTTGAAAATGATATTTATATTTGTAATGTATCGATGAACCCGATAACCCAATCCAACTCAATTCGAAAACATAAAGGTTTTGTTGAGCTATATTATTTCTTTAAATGAATTGAGTTGGAAAAGCGACCAATTGAAGAGGTTGCGTTGAAAACTTCCCTCTGACCCAAGCATTTCCCATTACTGTTGTCAAATTTTATTAAAACCTTAAATAGGGTTTGATTCATCACCTCATTCATTGCATTGCCTAAACACGAGAGTAATAGCTGTACATTCAATGACGAAAATAATGCTTTGGGAAGAACTCAAGCTGGGAGCCGAAAGGAGACATGTCCATTCCACGCACCTGACGATCAAATTATGAGTACCCATCACCCTACACGTGTGACACACTTTTTTTTTCTTTTTTTTTTTCTTTTATATAATTAAAATTTAATTGCTTCTCGCTTTTCAAAAATACATTTAATAATTTCTCTTTAATTTAATTTCTTTTTTAGTATAAGTTGGGAATCCAACCCGGGAGACTGATATTTAACGAGTTTACAACCAAACAATAAAATTATTTCGCCAATCACCCATTCGATATTTAATTTCTCTTCTCGCCCATTTAAGACAAATACACTTTAAGCATGTTTGACTTTAAAAAGATGGGTTGAATTGGTTTGGGATGAGAAGAGAAGATAAGTGAGATTAAGTTTATGTTTGGGGAGGAAAAACAGAAAGGTGATAATAAAGTTATGTTTGATGGAATGGAAAGAGAATGATGGAAGTTTTTATTTAAATAAAAAAATGGATATTTAATAGTTTTTAAATAATAAAATTATGTTTGATGCAATAGAAAGAGAATTGTTGAAATTTTTATTTAGATAAAAAAATAGATATTGAGTAGTTTTTTAATATTTTAATATTTAAATAAAAATATGAAGTCTACGCGTGAAGTTGATAGGAATTAGATAGACTTATGAAAGTTCATGCCACAAACATGGGATAGAAGTCAAGCCAATCCAACTCCACCATTTCTCCTTCCCCACAAACATGCCGTTTGTCTTTGGACTAAGTTATTTTTATCATTCATTCATTTCCAATAATATTAATATCGTACTATTTAAAAAAGTCAAACAAACACTTTGAACAATTTCTTTTCCCTTTCCTCGAACCAGAGTTGATTTTTATTTTCCAACTAACCAACATACATATCATGTCCAGATTACAATGTATTATTTATATATAATCACTTACTTTTCTTTTTTTGAGATTATATATTGGATAAAATACCATTTTGGTCATTGAACTATCATGTAAGTTCTATTTTGGTCCTTAAACTTTTAAAAATTTAATTTTAATCTTTGAACTATTGCTTTTGTTCTGTTTTAGTCCTTGAACTTTCAAAAGTTCAATTTTAATCCTTAAACTTTCTAAAAAATTTAAAAGTAGTTATTGAATTAGAAAAAAAAAATTAACCTCAAATTTTTTGTAAAATTGTGTTTTATATTTAATAGGATTTCAAACCTTTGCCAACCAAAGCCGAGCAAAATATTGTAAATTTAAAAGTAAAAAATATAGTAGACATTTGATAGATAATAAAGTAATATATATATACGTCTATTTAAATAAGTCTTGAATGGTGGATTGACGACAGAAAGTGGAGAATGAGAATTTACACAAAATAATAAATCAATTATTATAAATAAGTCTTAAATCCCACCAGATATCTTCGTTGCCAAACATCCTACCCTTGCATGGTACCTCATCAATTACAGAGGATTTGAGGGGTGGAAATAATTGAGAAAAAAAAAAATGATAATAAATTTACTTTTTATTATTATTTGGACACCTCATCACTTAAAACCGAGGAGGTTAAGATTTTTTTTTTTTAATCCAAGGATCACTTTTAAACTTTTTAGAAAATTTAAGGATCAACATTGATTTTTTGAAAGTTTAGGGACCAAAATGAAAAAGAAATAATAGTTGAGGAACTAAAATTGAACTTTTAAAAGTTTAAGAACCAAAATAAAATTTACATGATAGTTCAGGGACCAAAATGATATTTTACTCTTATATATAATAACTTACCTGGAGGGAGAGATATACGTTAATTTTTGTTACCGAATTAAGTTTAATATTTGGATTCATAATCAAGAAATATTGAGCTCTTCAACCACACACACTTGCTAATTAAAGATATAAATCATCCATTCAACCGATTTAAATTCAGTTGGATCAACCACATCTTCATAACTAAATAATAGTATATATCTTCAATAAGTCTGAGTAATAACACTCAACCGACATCAATATTTACCTAATGATCAAGAGGTCTTGGGTTCAAGTCTCCCCTACTCCTAATTGTTGTAATCTCAAAAAGAAAAAAGAAATTAAAGTTATCCAAAAAATAATATTGTTAACCAAGTTGGCAATATCATTATTTGTTATTCACGAGTAAAGAAAAGAACCTTTTAATAAGGAGAGTATGAATACATAATGTCAAATCTTATGAGGGCTAAAGTTTAATTCGAGTTCATATAATACACTATGAATTAAATCATATCACATATAAGATTCAAATAAAAAAATAAAAATCTAATTACATATTTTGAAACGTTGTCCCCAAACTCCTGCCATGAGCCTCACCCTTGGGATCTGGACTCATTGACCAGATAGTGAGGCTCACGCACGGTAGCTCGTTGTATCATCTAATATATGATATTCCATGCATGGATCATCATATTCCTATCATCCCCGGATGCAATTAATAATAATATTGAGGGAGAAATTGAAGGGTCGTGGCCCGTGCCTGCCGTCCATTGGTAGTGCATGCTTAATTATATATTTTTTAGATAGATAAAGAGAAAAGGAGGAGGTTGAGAATGTGTAACAGATGACGATTGCTAATTAATTAAAGGATAGGTTAAAATAATAAAAACTGGCCGGGCCTGGAAGGGACCATTAAATTAAATAATACACATATAATATAGTGAGAAATTGATCATTTAATTTAAATCATTCACACATAACAAAAAGCTGCTTCCCTTTAAATTGATCATCGATTCCATTGTAAAATTCTGATTACTGATTTGATTTCAAGATCGTAACCCCGTAAAAAATTAAAAGAAACAAATTTGATTTTGATATCCATGATAGCTTGTTTGCACAAGCACATATCGACTAATGTTATGGGGCGTACGACCCTACAACATTTGGATGCCAAGAAAATTCATAGGAAATTAATTTCTAGGTAGGTGGTCACCATGAAATTTGAACTCATATCTTATGCACCTAAAACCCCTTTTAACTAATTGAGCTACCCTTTAATTATTTTAGTGTATAGTGTTAAGGGTCACATTAATTATCTATTAATCATGTCATAATGTGATTGATATTCCCAGACGACACCTGCTCTATTGTCGTATTCAAACATTACATTAGATTCCCACTTAATAAATTAAACGATTGGTCCGCTGTGGCTAAACAAAATGGAGGAATATTAAAACAAATGGGCGGAAATTGGGGTATCATTATTAGCAGGAATTAATATTAATTATATATGAATGTTACTACCAAACAATTGCTAATCTGTTCATGCAATTGAAGTTTTATTCAGAAATAGACATGGAAAATTCAAGGCCGCCGCTTGAGGCATAATTTTATTTTTTAGTGGTAGAATTATTTAATGAGAAGTTGAATATTAAATGTGTAGCTAAGCCAAGGGATTACATAAAACATTATTCAATGCAACTCCACAACATTTATCGACAGCTAAAACTTGTGTACTCCTTCATATGAAAGTTTGAAGGCTTAAATTTTAGTCGTATATCTTTCTCCAACACATAAAAAATACAGTACATTAAAAAATATAACATATAAATTGAGGGGAATTTATATGTTATTTTAGTAAATACTAGGCTACTAGAATTATATAAATTAATTATTTCCCCTCATTTGTTGCCCTAGTTCACTTTTCTCAAATAAAAGAAACCATAGCCTCTCAATCTCTCTCAAATCCTCTCAAAATCTCTCCATCTCCATTTGATTTCTCATTGGTTTTCGTGTTTCAAACCATCTCACAATCATGGCCACTCCTCATAAATTGGTCGTTTGCATAAAAAATAGTGTACTAGATCTGTCATCGCGCTTTGTGAGAAAACGAGTTTGATTTTGTTCGGGCTTCATCATTTGACGTGAATAAGCTATTGACTAGGTGATTCCCGGTGCTAATATATTGACTGGTAATTAATTTCAAGTAGACTTATTGCTAAGTAACACTCGGAATCAGTTTCCCGCAAGTATACACGGTCGGAAATTGCAACAAGTAATAAGTATTATATTTTATCGATCTCACATGGATTGATGTCTAGATTTAAAACTTAAAAGAAAAGAGTCATGCAGAAAATAAAGTAGCATATGTTTATAATGGTAGTTGGTTTGATTTGTTTATGAGACAGTAAATAAATATGCAAAAGTCAACATATACAATCCTAGAGATGCTAAGTGCGAGAGATAGTTAATGAGAGTCTTGGTTCCTAAACAAATAAGTACTTTCGCACTTAATGATTTATGGCAGATCCAGCTTCCGCGTGGATCTCCATCCTAAAACTAGGCAACACAAGTAATAGTGAGGTTATTTCTAACACTCTAAATAGTGAACAACTGTTCACACAACCTATCATAGCATACTGGGTCTACATGCGATTCCTTCTTCCGAACTCGTCGCAAGGCTTATGCGTGGGTAGCTAATCGACGCACAAGTATAATATTTAAATGTAGTAGTGTAAATCTTATTAACCTTCGCTCCTAACATGCTTCTATTCATGCAAAGTAATAAAAACTCCTATAACGCAGACATAGAATTAAACACAGAGTAAAAGTTAAACCAACAGATTTTATTCATCAACTAAATGTTCGAAACTATAATCTACTCCTAAGAAAAACAATAAAATGGAATTGATCATGTGGATGTGAAGCGCGCAGTCCCCTTGTCATCAGCTTCCGCTAACACCACCAGTGCTTTCTCCTAAGACTCGACCCTAATCCTTAGATCAGTTGGCCATCTGATCAGCTCACCCGACTTCGACCTTCCTCTGGGTATTTATAAGGTTGAATTACTTGGTCGACAAGTTCGAATGAGCGGGAAAATCTTCATTAATGCAAATCTCGTGATTTCCTTTAGTAATCTCTTCATTGACATCGTCTTAAATGTTGTTTAGATTCTTCGACTTTGTTTCCTTGTCGATGTCGTTTTTTTAAAGCAACTGCCATGTCAATATGTGTATCTCGCATTGAGTGTTTCCATCTGTGGTTCTAGCTCCTTTAGCTTATTCTTCGTAAAATCCTGCATATTGTAAACTTTTAGCGCAATTTATAAGACAATTCCTCAAAACTATGTTTGTGATGCCGAAATGTGTATGCATGCGGATTTCTAAGTATTTATTCGCATTCTCTCTAATCGCGCGCTATTTTCCCCCTAATGCTAAGAATAATGTAAACTAAAACAACCTAAAATATGTTCTATTTGAAAGCTATCAGGTATTCCTTGCAGCTTGTGTTAAACATCTTCTATAAAGAAGTCTCCAGACACGTGTATAGGTCTTCGTTCGAAGCAAGCAGCGTCATCAGATCCGCCTCCAAGCATGCGCCTCGCCACACATCTTGCTCTCGGCTGCCAAATCTCACCGAAGCGCGCCCCAAACCTGTGATTCTGAACCAAGCGTGGCGCCTCGCCCGAACCTCGTCACGAGCAACTGTTTAAGCCTGCAGTGCTTTACGAACAAGACCATGCACCTTTCCTAACCTGTTTATGAGCTTGTTGGGCTGACATTTGACGTGCCGCCATTGAACGTTGACCAACATTTTCACATAGTCAGTTTAGGGTAATGTTGATGCTCCGAGTCCGTTTTTATGATCTAAGGTGCTAGTTCTGAGCCGTTTGTGTTTTATAAGTCTTGAAAGTCTGGAAATGCTTCTAAGAGTGTTATAGTTGAATTCTTTGTAGAATATTTGGATTTCGGCCAAGTTAAGGGGCTTTCTTCATCCAATTCGAGCCTTATTGATATTAGAAAGCATGTGATAAGCTTGTATAATGATATGATACTTAGATATCTCTATTTTCGGTATGTTTGTGCAAATTGACTTTGTTGTTTGTTATTCGTGTATTGACTTAGATGATAATATAGTATAATTGTGAGACCCTGTTAGGTGATCATGTTATAAATGTTACACATGAGTGTCTTTATTGTTGTTTATGTTAATTATAGATTCTATGTTGTTGTGATATAACATGGTAGGTAAGCATGATACAAACATTACCTAGGTAGTTATTATGTTGTTGTGATTTAACTTGGCAGATAAGTATCTTATGAATGTTACTCAAGTAGTTATCCTCATTGTTTAGGTAGGTAAGCACACATGTTAGTGTTACCCATAAACTTTTTATAGTGTACCCCGGTACGTAAGCACGACTGGTTTGTCGACCCAGGGTCTTACATAAATGTTTGAGCCTATTAATTTACTGTCGATGAATTTGTAAAATGTTGTTCGTATAAATCTATTTACGGATCTCATATCGCGAGATCTTTACTAAGTTTATAACTCACCATTTTCTTTTTTGGGTTTTCACATGTATTCACGGGTTGTATCAGAATGGTTGATCGGAATTGAAAAGATCATGGGATGTAGTCATTTATCATTAGAGTGTTTTATTTTATCTTAATATTTATTTTCTATATGAATTGAGTTTGAGGCATGTTACTGCTACTGAGTTTGTTTATTCTCATTATTTTCTCTAGAGTACCCTATTTCAGTATGTTTTCTACTTCGAACTTTGATTATGTTCTTTCATCTAAGAAATGATTTAATACAACATACCTTGTTTATTGTTGTTTTAAGTGTTAGTCACACGATCAATTTGACATTTTCAATTACCTTTTCGTTACAATGGTGAAAAAAAAAGGTAATGAAAGTGATCAAAATTCCAGCATAAGAACTAACTATCTAATATTGGAAGTGAATTTAACTAAATTTGAGAGTTCTAATGATCTAGATAAAACTAAAAAGTATAGGCATTGGTGGATTCAATAAGAAATTATTATGGATTAGATTATAAGAAGTTTTGGAAATATAAAATGAGGTTAGAATATACGATATCTTATTAATAAGTTGGGCTTCTTCTTGGAATGCTAAAAATGAGAACGAAATATTTTTACGATCGAACCTGTGACCATAACGTTGGACTATTACCAACAAATAATGAAATCATCATGTCATCGTCCCAATCGATTGTAAATTTAGAAGTATTTTTTTAGTACATATCAAGAGAGAGGACAAATACCAATTCTCGAGATCGAACCTGTGATATTGATGTTAACAACTAAATAATAAAATCATTGTGTCAGCTAATGCATTTTTGATAGTTTAGGAGTCTTAATTGTATCGATTTTTTGTTGTTTCATTGTATATTTATTTATTTGGCAAATTGAGAGTGATGGGAATAGTAAAGTTGATTTCAATGATTTTGACCCACCTACTTTATTTTTTCTAAAAAAACACTCTACTTTGTGGCAGAGATTGCAAATGGCGACGGCGGCGATGAGGAGTAAAGTTTGTGTGACCGGGGCCGGAGGGTTCATTGGTTCGTGGATGGTCAAGCTTCTGCTATCCAGGGATTATATTGTCCACGGAACTGTCAGGGAACCCAGTAATTTTACTTTCTCCTCGCTTTTTAATTCACTTACAAGGATTTGATTCTTAATTTAGGCAAATAACATTTTTGGAACTCAAAGAATCTATTGGATTCACTCACTCCTGTCAAAACTTGCCCATTGTTCATTCATTTACGAGTCAATTTTGTTGTCAAATCATATTTGGACTTAGCCCTTAACTGGTGTTAGTTACCCATGAGCTTGTCAAATTCGGGTATGTTTGGGGCACCAATTTAGTTATGATAGATGGAATGTTATGATAAACAGTGGGTTATGAGGTTATTATAAGAGGTTATAATAAACGATGTTTGAGAGGTTGACTATTGTAACAAAAATAATATACGTAAGATTCAGATAAATGGGCACGCAAGTTTAGGTAACCACGACTATAATAAACAGTGGGGCAAACATGAGTTAGGTTATTATAGCCAACCCAATCGTTTACATAAATGAGGCCCAAACACACCTTATGTGGGGTTCATGAAAGGCATCCTTTATTATTCTGTTTGGAGTACAAACAAAGTCCTACATTGGTTAGGGAAGAGAACATAGTTAGCAAAAATTATCTCTGTTTGTGTTAGGTCTTTTGGGAAATCAAACACAAAGTTATGAGGATTTGCGGCTGTTGAATTAGATTGAGGTATTTTTAATTATATCAACAAAAAATGTTCAAAGTGAAGATTTTTATACCATTCTTGAGATATGTGCAGGGTTCGTCATCCTTAAGGAAAAGGGGCATTGTTACTCTTTTTCATCAGTTGATATTAACCAGTAACTGGGTTTGAAATTATGTGACTTGAGGAACAGGGAATGCCAGTCACTTTGAATAGTTAGATGACAAAGGATTTCCATACTTAGAAAGAGGTCAATATGAGAACAGACTTAACTGAAATTCATTTTCTTGAAACAAGGGTAATCATGCCCGTCCCTAGGCCAGACACCGGTAGACATCGAAGGAATGGAGACACGGGAGGTGTCTACAAATTAATGTCACATGTGAGTCCCGAACCTGAGATCTTATAGAGAGCACACCTTCAAAGCCCAAGTCTTTAACCAACTGCACTTCCCCTTAGGACAATCTCTTTAACTGAAGCTTTTTCCACAGCTTGTTATAATTATACTTTTATTTGCTTGCTGTATTGAGAATTCTTAATATAATGTGCAGGCGATCCCAAATATGATCACTTGAGAAAACTCGAGAAAGCGGCCGAGAATCTGGAACTGTTTAAGGCCGATTTACTGGACTATGAGTCTCTGTGTACTGCAATTGCAGGATGTGATGGAGTTTTCCATGTTGCAAGTCCAGTTCCTTCCACAACTTCATCAAACCCTGAGGTATAAATGCCTCATCATGACATTTTTTTTTATTTAGCCACAATATTTATGTGTAGGGACAATCGACCCGTAAAACCAACTTCATCCTGTATTTTATGTGAGTCGATTGTTCGACTTTTATTAGACCACACTCTGGGAGGAAATAACATATACACCACTAGAATTTCTAACCTGATATAGTATGACCTTTTTTGAACTGAAAATAAAAGATATGAGTAAAGCTAAGGCCAAAAATATAAGCTGCTGGAACTTCGAGTTTTTCATTGTGAATACATATGGATCCAAGATACTAAGGCTCCGTTTGATAACCATTTGGTTTTTTATTTTTTGTTTTTGAAATACAAGTTTATTCTTACTCAAATTTCCTATATGTGTTCCACCTTCCCTACAATGTATCAATCTTTCTATAAGAAATTATGTGAATGCTAACCAATTTTCAAAACAAAAACAAGCTTTTGGAAACTACTTTTTTTTGTTTTCAAATTTTGGTTTAGTTTCTATAGATGTAGATGTTCAAGTAAGAAAAAGTATATAGTAAGATAGTCATTGTAGGCTTAAATTTCAAAAACCAAAAACCAAAAACCAAATGGTTATCAAATGGGACCTAAATAATCATATCGTCATTGTTTATGGACCCAAAAAAATTCTAAAGAATGACAGTTGTATGCAGATAGCTAAAGTGATAGCAACAATATTATGTTGTTTATAGAGGCAAACAACTGCTCCTTGTCTCATCTTTTCGCTAATATTACTTTCAGAAAGAAGTGCTCGAACCTGCTATAAAGGGCACACTTAATGTGCTTGAAGCGTGCGCCGAAGCGAAAGTCAAACGAGTAGTTGTAGTATCCTCTATTGCTGCAGTGTTTTTCAATCCAAGTTGGCCTCAAGGTCGAGTAATGGATGAAAGTTCTTGGTCTGATAAGGAGCATTGCAGAGCTACTAAGGTTTGACATATTGGGTGTATAGGTTATATACTATGATTTTATATCGCCAAACCAAATATATTCATTATTGTTTTTCAACATTGTACCAGAACTGGTATTATCTGTCAAAAACAGAAGCCGAAAGTGAAGCCTTGGCGTTTGGGAGAAGACGAGGGCTTGACGTTGTGACTATTTGCCCTACCCTTGTTATCGGGCCGATTTTGCAGCCAACGATAAACTCCAGCAGCTTGGTTCTTCTTAAAATTCTTAAAGGTACTAGTTTGTGACACATGCGTGCACAAGCTCATATTCATTTGATGCCCTCTTCATTTCAACCGAGCAACATTGAAAATCATCTTCTATTACAATTTGTGTAGTGACCAAGATGTAAAGTTGAGGGGAAAAAATTTCCATCATGGGTTGGCCTTGGAACTAAAAAGGTTATGGTTCAATCCATGATGTTCACCTACAAATTTCCTACAAGTTTCTCCAAATATTTTAGGGCTAGACACTTGTCTCACAAGAATAGTTGAGCGTGGGTAAACTAATTTATATACTCATGGATATAAAAAAAAAAAAAGTAAAATTAAGGGAGAAAAGATTCATGAGCAATGCTAGTTCTAGTGGCATTATCATTAGTAGGCATTTGCTGTAGATTTGTTTGAAAATTCAAGACTTGGTTCTTGCAATGAAGAAGGAAAAAAGATTGACATCTTTTTTCCTGAAAAGCAAGTAATAATTACACAACAACCTAGTGTACACACTATAATGCGTGGAAGGGCTTTCGCAAAATATTAGATAATATGAGATTCCATCTCAAAACCAATTGACAATGAGAAGAATAACTCATATCTTTTATATATTGTAACTCTTTCTGACGTTGAATCCTTAACATGCCCCCTCAAGATGGTACTTCTTTTGGTCTCACTAATCTTAAATTGAATCTCAAATTTTCATTTTTATTGGATCGAATTCTTGTTTGGACTTATGAGCTCTGATACCATATCATATAATATGGGGTTCCACCTCAAAACCAATTGACTTTGATGAGAGTAACGCATATCTCTTATATATTGTAACTCTTTTTGACGTTGGATCCTTAACACAGAAGGATACGAGTTGATGGAAAACAGGCCGCGAATGTTAGTAGATGTACGGGACATAGCAGAGGCGCTACTTCTTTTATACGAGAAGGCAGAGGCAGAAGGAAGGTACATTTGTTCAGCGCATGAACTGGATACAAGGGAGCTGGTGGATATGTTGAAGAGCAAGTACCCTGATTATAACTATCCAAAGAAGTAAGTGTTTGTGAAAGAATGGTTTGTTGCATCTTTATATGTGTTGTTAAAAATAAAATGTGGTTCCTTAGCAATAAGTAAACATAACAACAAATGGGTGTGGCAGGTTGAGCGATGGGGACAAGGAGTCGATAAGTTTAAGCTCGGAGAAGCTGCAAAGCTTGGGTTGGAAGTATCGGGCACTCGAGGAGACGCTTGCGGATGCTGTCGAGAGTTTCAAAGACGCGGGCATGCTGGACTGAACTTCTGGGCTCACCCCTCTTGTTGCTGAAAACACTCAAAAACTGAAATGCCTACTTATTTTTATTAATTATAAAATGATGTTATGTCTTGTATTTACCAACTGATTCAAATCTTCATAATTTAGTTTCTTGGTGGAGTGTGCGATACAAGAAGTTCTTCTGTAACTACCGTTTGTTCTTGATCCAAAATAACTGGAAAAGCTTTTTTTTTTTTTTTTTTTTTTTTTTTGAAACAGGAAAAGCTCTTATTTAGTTCTTGGAAAGGGTTTCCTTTCAATTTCTTATAAAAATTAAGACTGTCTAATAATTATTTTAAGTTGAAAAAAAATGGAAATAGTTTATACATTCCTTTTATTCTCGACTCATAGGAATAATTTTGTTCGCTATCTGTTGTTGCGAACCAACTAAAGTTCTAACTAAAAAGGTGAAATAAATTTTTATTATCTCATTGAAGTAATGCTCATTACTTCAACTAGTCCCGTGTTCTTCGAATAGATCTGTTAGAGGATGTTTGTTTGTCATATTTAAGAAAAGATTTAGATTGATGATTTACTAATAAATTATATTCAAACGAGTTTTGTTATAACTACTCAAAATAACTCCTCATTTTTAATCATTCATTTTTCACCCCTCGAAATAATTCATTGTTAACCACTCATTTCTAATAATTATTTTTTAACTACTCATTTTAAATCCAAACAAAAACAATTGCCTCTAATTCATCTACATAAAAACCATATCCAAGTGAATATTTAATTACAATTTTTAATTTCTAATAACACAAAATAACTCACCTACCAAAACTTCATCCAAGCAATTTAATTATTGAGAATTTGCGATGTATGACATTATTGATGGAGTCTATCAGACATTATTGATGGAGTCTATCAGATATTATTGATGGAGTACATTATTGATGGA
>JBBMEF010047884.1:0-35946 GCA_037832685.1 Sicyos baderoa
GCCAGCTTGCGTGCACAAGCGCACCTCGACTAATGTCACGGGGCATACCGCCTGACCCTACAACATTTGGATGCCAAAGAAATTTGTAGAGTGAGAGCAGTTCATTAACATAAAAGCATTGTTTTACACAAACAGTCAGCATTCTTCATTGGAGATTTTCAATACATACCAAACATGTAGCTTTGATAATTGTATCAGCATTGAAGCCATGAAAATCAACATCCCTGGTTTCATCTAAAACTGAAAGCATCACATGAAATACTCATTATTTTTGGGCATGTTCTTGTGGTATTTTCAAGCCAAACTCAGAAGATCCCATGTTAAAAAAAGTCAAACTTCTTAACATTTATAAGATAAGTAAATTACATGTCTCATTATCAAATACTTTTGAGACAATGAAACTTCATATTATCTTATATAAACCACTCAGTTATTAAAGGTCACTTGCTCGCTTTCATTGAAGGGTTGAGCCCTTTTGACGTTGCAAGTTTTGAAAATGTAAATAGGAGAAAATTTGCTATTTTTTTTTTTTGTTAGAATTTAAAGTATCTTTTTTTAGTTTCTGGCAAACTTATGATTGAATAATTGAAAGCATGGTTATGTTGTTACCATTCATATATTACAATACTAATAGAACAAGTTTAACAAGAATATAATTTAATTAGTATACAAGATAAAAATTATGAGTTTGAATTCTCCGCTCTAAATGTTATTGAATTAACTTTTTTTTAATAAAACATTACTTAGCTGAGTATATAGATATCTTCCACATCACCAACAAATTGATGACAACTAAGAAAGATTAGGTAACTTTCAATTTCTCAACATCTATGCATGCATGAATATATCAACCTACCCTTATCAAATATTTTCCATAATAATATATTTTTTTTAAAAAAAAATATATATTCATTTGATTAAATATTTAAAATATAATAACAATAAGATTAAATATTATTTTGATTTTTTATTTTAGTACTCGGAAGAAGGGAGCAACAAACCTTACAACAAAGAGCTATTGTTCTCAACTAATTAACAACAAAAAAAAATAAAATATCAATTTTTAAGATTAAATTCGGGTAGTTTTTGATTGGTTTAATTTTCATTATATATAAAAAGTTTAAATGAGAAATTGAGTAATTCTTATTTATTTATTTATTTATTTTTCTAAGTTAATGAAATAAAGCTGACTATATAAATAGTAAACACGAAGAGTGTAAGAAGATAATATTGAAGTTGGGGCGAAATGAGTTTGAGGTTCAAAGAAGTGGTCGATTCAGAATCGGAGACGACGACGATCCCACGTCCGATCGATTCAAGGAAGCACACAACTGATCTTGGAAACGGAAGCGAAATCGTCTACATTGCCAAGTTCGCCCCCTCCGATCAGGCTTGGACGTGGTTCGATTTTCTCAATCAACGCATTCCATGGACCAGGCCGACCATTAGCGTCTTCGGTCGCTCCGTCGTCCAGGTCTTCTCCGTTCTCGATTCCGATCTCTATTTCCAGTTTGTTGTAATGCAAATGCTGATTATGAACTGATGATTTAACAATTGACCGTTTGTTGTCTTCCATGATTTTTCGCCTTTCCCGCCGTTCTTAGAATTAGGGCTTTACGTTCTTTCTGATGAATGTTATTAGATGGCGTGCACATAATTTTCCTATTTGGTAATGAGATGGATGTCAACACTGTTTAATATGGTAGTTTCCGGGCTGACTATTCTTCAATAACAATGAAATTGAGATCCGATTCAAGATTGGTTAGCCCTATTAGATAGCATGGACATCCATCTCACAACTGATTGGTCATGACTCATGAGGGAAGTAGTCCACCTATCTTATAAATGCTAAGTGGCACAATTGTGAGGTCCTAACAAGCACAAACCATCTTGATGAGCATATTAGGATCTCATATTGGAAAGAGTGGAGGAGTCATAGAGGGTGTTTGTTTTATGGAATTTACGAGCTATTACAAATGATCCTTTACAATTACTCTTCAAACAATAACATCCAAACGAGTTATTGTAATTAATCACTCGAAATAATCATTCATTTTTAATCACTCATTTCTAACCACTCTAAATAATCGTTCATTTCTAATCACTCATTTCTAACCTCTCAAAATAATCATTCATTTCTAACGACATCCAAACAAGTTGTTGTCTGCAACCCATTTACAAAAACCATCATCCAAATGAGTTATTAATTGCAACCCCTCTACAAAAACCATCATCTAAACGATTTATTAACGACAACACCTCTACAAATAATCACAATCAAACAATGTTTAAATTTATAATTACTCAAAATAACCCCTTATTTATAATCACACTACAATTCCACATCCAAACACCTTCATAGCAATATATAAGAGAGGTGGACTCCTCTTATCAGTTATCACCAATTAGTTGAGATGGATGTTCACACTATCTAATAGATTTTAGCTTTTTTTCATGCAATATGTGGTTATAAGTTTTGATTTGCTAATGCAGCCTAGAGATACTTGTTACGTTGCGAGTCCTGGATTGGCGACATTAACTTATAGTGGGTACAAACCTCATGCCTATACTTGGGATGATTTTCCTCCTCTTAAGGACATTTTGAATGCTGTAAGACTTTTTTGTTTGGATCTTTTTGATTCTGTAACTAAAAGTTCTCTTTACTAGCGGCTTCTTATGTCTTCCCAATTTTCTCTGTGAAGGTTCACGAAGCTCTTCCAGGGAGTAGTTTTAATAGCTTACTCTTGAACAGGTATAAAGGTGGTAATGATTATGTGGGTTGGCATTCTGATGATGAGAAGCTCTATGCATCAAACCAGGAGATTGCTTCTGTATCATTTGGGTGTGAGCGAGACTTCCTCTTGAAAAAGAAGTCCAACAAAACTTCTCAAAGTACTCCGTCTATTTCATCTGTTTTTCTTGTCTATGTTCTGATTTTTTATATCCGTGAGTGTCTGGGTCAACTTACGCGCACCTCGACTATTTTCATTGGACATACGGCCGAATCCAACATATTTGGATGTCAAGAAATTCGTAGGAAATTATTTTCTAGGTAGGTCGCTACCATGTATTGAACCCATCACCTTTTAGTTACTTATAACGCTCTTGATCAGTAGGACACTCCATGGTTGACCACTAGGCCACTCCATGAGTTGCCTCTAATTTGAATTTGAAAACCTCTTTTCTCAAATCTTTGGTCTTTTGCCCAATTGTTTTCTTCCTAAAAGTTCTACCTTCTTAAGGTTTATGTGATGTGACCCAGGAAGAAATGATGAGGACCCTCCAAGCAAGAAATCAAAGAAAAGCAGCGTGGCTGATACACACTCATTTGTGCTAAAGCATGGTTCGCTTTTGGTTATGAAAGGCTACACTCAACGAGATTGGATGCATTCGGTCCCTAAGCGCCTCAAGGCAGAAGCAACTCGCATCAACCTTACTTTCAGGCACATTGTTGTTTAATTGATTTTGAAGTTATTACAGGGGATGTCTTTCGTCTTCTCCAAGCGGCTGAATCTTGGAGTGGGACTCCATTCGTTTTGGTAGGTTTTTCCTTTTTTATCTTGTATATTATTTCATAGATCAATGTAAGGTGGAGGAGCTCCGTTTACTAATCTATTATATTTTATTCCTTGTCTCTCATTGTATTTTATATGCTTACTGATCGTTCAGTTTCAACTACACCCCACACCATAAGGAATCAAAATCATCAACTAAGATTCCACTTTAATCGTCATACATGGTACTTGAAAGTTGAAAAGAAATAGCTTAAATTTTGGAAGTAGAACTTGAAGCCTTTTCTTTTGAAAAGAAAAGGCATGCAACGTAAACCTCGATTTAATTTAAAACAGTATACAAATTCTTAATTCGTATAAAATAGAGTATTGCAAAATATAACCCTTATATTAAAGTGTAAAAAACTATCCTGACAATTGATACTTAACAAAAATTCTATAAGATATCCATAACATCACTATCACAACAATCATGGGGTGGCTTAATTGGTCAAAGGGGGCCTTGGGGTGCATAAGGTGATGGGTTCAAATCCCATGGTGGCCACCTACCTAGGAATTAATTTCCTACGGGTTTCCTTGGCATCCAAATGTTGTAGGGTCAGGCGCTATGCCCCGTGACACTAGTCAAGGTGCGCGCAAGCTGGCCCGAACAGTCACGGATATCAAAAAAAAAAAACATCACTATCACAATCAATAATAGGATTGTTTTATTAATAATTTTTTTTCCAATATTCTTAAAGGGTAAATAGTAAAAGGAGTAGTAGTTCAAAGTGTTATGATTTGAACCTTTGTATTTTTAAGGAATAGAGAAAAATATTACTATACTTTTATATGAGTTGTTTAGACTTTAACCTTCATGTTAGAGCTTCGCCTCAAGTGTCAGCCTTGAAACTATATGTTAGAGCTTCGCCTCAAGTGTGAAATTAAAAAACTAGTCATGAAAAGCCGACATATTAAGAACCAAACTTTATACATCAAACAGGCATATTTCAAGAAACATCAAATACATGACTCTGTGGTGAATTTCTACAAGCCTTTGGATGTCACCATCATTAAACTGGGACTGTCCACATAGGGCTATAGTGTTAATTTGGATCAGTAAAACCAGGTTTTCCTTAATTACTACATTATTTCAAGTTCAATATATGTATCGGAGAGCCCACTCCCACACTTCCTAAACTCAGATTCAATAGTTTTAGCCACCCCTTTGCTTTTTGACACTGGCCCTTGAAGATTTACATGAAATGATTTTTTAATTTGCTCAGCAGGTTCAATGATGAAGGATTGTTGCTTGATGTAGTTGTAAAGCTGTTGATGAAAAGAGTGGTCTAAGGAATAGCAATTTTGGCCTTCTTGATGAGTCGACGATCGGGAAGACAATGAGCTCTCTCTTTTGCAGAAATGTGGAAGAGATGAATAATCCATTATCTACAAGAAATAGAGAATCATTCAAGCATCATCACTTGCATATGATAGGGAATCTCATAATTTGACTTTTGTATTTTGATTTTCCCCACTAGCACTTTACATTACTCTTGCCACTCTTAATTGTCTAAGAATAGCATATGTACCTTGCTTTATACACTTGGTATGACATACTACTAAATTATATTCCCCTCTAAATGTATTCTGTTTTTTAATGTCAAGTTTTGGAAAACTTGATTCTAGCTTCCATTGACAACCCAAATGTCAAAACGTTTTATATATTAAAATTTGTAGTGGTCCATTTCATTTACATCTGGCCAAAAAAGAATCCGTCTGTTTGTTAAGTATTAGTCATTTTGACATTCTTTAAATAATGCAGGTTTTACCTTCAGCAGCTCATCTCTCCCACAGCCTGGTAACACTTGAACTTTTCTCCTTGTCCTTTCATGTAACAGGGGCTTGACAACCTGCAATATCAAAAACATTATATGATTTTACACATCAGACAGGTGTTCAAGGCAAAATTGTTGAAACACAAGGAACAAAACCAATCAAGATCAATCTCTTTAATGGCTGCTTACTTTCCAACAAGACGAAAAGACGTAAGGTGCATTTACGATATAGTAAGTAGTTGTTCTCTCTGGGTAGTTCAGATCATCAATGGTTGATAAAATTGTCAACAACTGCAGAAACAGGAGCAATTGAATGAACATCAATAAGATTCGGAAAATCTTGATTTGATAGTCATAAATTGCATATTTAAGGTATCAAAACACATCATAAATCTTCTTTCCACGTTGCTTATCTTTTATTATTGTGGAGAATATGTCCCTCACCATTAGGGTCTTGCTTTAAAATAATGGTTAGAAAGAAATTCCTCCCGACAACAGGTTTTATAAACAAAATTAAATGCTTTGAATCTTTTCTTTTTCTTTCTTGTCTTTTTTTTTCTTTCCTTGAAATTGCAGTCTAATGTGAAATGAAATTGTGAGGCAGGGATTCAACCAACAAGAATCCTCCACTGGAACAGAAGAAAATAACATTGTGATCTTATCGTGCAGATTTGTCTCTAACTTTGACTAATCAGAACCCCAAGAAATGGAATAAGATTTACGTAGAGAAATCTAACTTTCACTGACAACTCATGGAGAAAATTGGAGGAAAAGAGAATACCTTTATGTTGCCAAGTGCTGAAAGCTTCAGACCAGTCATATCTAAGACCTTTACGCAGGTGGTGATAGGCCGTCCATACTTCTTTGATGCAGAAGGCTACCAAAAAAAAAGTGTCAATGAAGTTGAAGAGAGGAACTTCTTTGAATTTGAATCCTAGATTTCAGTAACTCACCAGAATAACTCGATCTCGATACTCGTTGATTTGTATTTGCGACTGCACATAGTCGTGCACCTGTGGGGAGATCAAAACACAGGTTAGTAAACGTGATAAGCTTGGTTTTTGAGGTACATATTTTTGTAGTTCTATCCTACTGTTTGTAGCATTGAAATTCACAAAAATGTTGACGAACTGAACCAGAACACTTACATTTGCTTTGTCAAATGTGCTGAGCCCAACACCAATGGCAAATACAGGAAGGCCCTGGAAGTGAAACAAACAAGTTTCAGGTCAGAAAAGCCTGGCAGTATATGCTTATCTCATTAAAACAAGACATCCTAGAATTATAGGGAAATGTTTTATATAAAGTGGGATTGGTACTTAAACGAAATAGACATTGATGAACAAAATCAGACCTCTTTCGAGTAACCCGATAGTCCCACGAGCTGTGAATCTCTCACTGCTCTGTAGACATCAGCAGGAAATATAGGTTTCTGCAGACAATAAAATGATGTCAACAAAAGAATTTCGGGGCCATCGCAGGAAACAAACTGTTCAAACACTTACCCTTAATATCTTGTCAATCTCATTTTCCACCCTCCATTTTAAACAGTCCACCAGCTAAACATCAGAAAGAGATGGTTTGTCAGAATACAAGGGGCTACCTTATTAATGTATATGACAGACAAGTTGAACAAAAAACATGTTTCTAACCATTTTATTGGCTTTCGGGACATCGTACTCTCGTGCCTTTAGAAATCGCTCCAGCGTTTCTGTTAAGAATCCTTGATGAAGATTCTACAAATAGAGCATTAGATGTCATTTACATGAAGCATCATAAGAGGTCATTTGGATTTCAACTCAATATATCAATTAGCAGAACTGCTCTTAGAACTTGCAATCAGAAAACTATGGGAGAAAAAAGAAGAAAGCTGACGAACCTGAAAGGATTTCTTCAATGGCTGATCAACTGCAGTTTTCCAAATAAAAAAAAAAAGATCAAATAAGAATCAGCAAATGAAAAGTTCACAAAATTGAAACAGAGTTGATCATCTGACCTTGATCCATCAGAGCTTTGAGCTTCTTGATTGCTTCCTGAGGATTGATACCCATTTCGTCGATTTCAAGAATAAAAGAAATGACACAAAAGATGAAATGCAAACTGCTAAAGTTTCTACTTTTCTCTCCCTCTTTTTTGCAGGACTGCAAAATCAAGCTTGAAAACCAGCTCGAGTACGAGAATGACAATGCTAGAATACGACACTCTTAGAAGAAGAAGAAGGAGAAGAGTTGGGACAAGAAAGTGAACCAAAGATCTCACAAGTCATAATCTTTAGAGGCCAAGCTGGTGGTTTAAATACTAAAAGCCAAAAGGTATCACCCTTCTCTAAGACTCTGTAAAGTAATTGCCTTTTTCCTTGATAGGGAAAAGTAAAAAAAGTGTATGTTAGAATCTAAAAACCGACCCTTAAAAATGAAGGGAAAAATAGGAAAAGGAGCTCTAACATTCTGAATGGATTCTTTGTGTCGAAGTTGCTGGCTCTGGTTTCTTTCCAGTTTTCACTTCCGTTATTCTTTTCCAATATTCTCCCAATAATAATTATACACCACAAACATTCAATCTTGGCCGTCCAGCTGGTCGTTTCATCGCCCTTTACCATTCGATTTCAGGACTTTTTTTCCCTTTTTCCTTTTATTCCCAAAACCCCGTGGCCAGTTAATTGTGGTAAGAAAAATAGTGGGAGAAAGTTCAAATGCCTATTCCCTTACTTGGTGGATCCTTAAAAGTCAGGACAATTGATAGCTTTTGCTACCAAATATGTTGGAGAAAACATTGTGGAGATGTTTTGGGAGTGAAAAGGGTTTGTGATTCTTGGATTCTTGAGTTAATTAGGGTCGTTGATTTAGGTACAATTTGTGTTTCAGGTGTATTAAGGTAGGTAATTGGTTAGGGAAACTTGGAACTATGTAATCTATACTTGTGTCTTGGAATTTATATACTTAAGTTTATATAATCAATAATATTAACTAGATTGTGGTATATGATTAACTCTCCTAATTACTCAATCTAGGCTTAGTTTCATAACTTGGGAGTTTTGGGAGTTAAAGACTTAACCTTGTGCTTTTTATTTCTGGTGGTCTGATGTTTCATTGTTTGGTAAAAATTCAGAGTTAAATAATAAAAATCAGTATTTAAGCTCTCATTTATCCGAGAAAAGTATTTAAGCTCTTGTGCTAGGTATTCTTTTACCTTTTTTTTTTTTTTTTAGTTTTGAAATAACTGAGAGGGAAGACTTTTGAAAGTTTTGAAATATTTGAAAATACATTTTCACTGAAAAAGTTTTGCCTTTTATTTTTTGCGCGTGGAGTTTTTTCTTTTTTTTTTTAGTACAAATTAGGAGAAGGGGATTACAAATACCGATTATAGGGATCGAGCTCCTGACCGTAGAATAGAAATGAATTAATACCCAACCAGATAACCAATCGCGTTCCCGACTCATTCGGTTTGTGAGTGGAGTTATAAGGGAATAAAATAGACAATAAATTGGAATAAAGGGATGAATATGCCTTACATATAATGTACTTATATTTGACATTTTGTTCCACTAGAGATTCGTGTGTATATATATATGTTTATTTATTTATATTTATATATATATATTCTATTGATATGGTTCTAAGCTATTCCCAACGTTATTGGGCCTGCTCCTTTCTTCGTGCTCAACAATTCCTTTTGAATTGCGCTTCAAGAAAAGCCCACTTAGTGGCCCGGTAGTTGCGACTTGAGCTTCTCAAGTTATGGCTGTCAAGAAAAGAAAAGAGATAATAGTAAAATGAATTTTTCCCTTTTTTTTTTTGCTGGGACTCTTTTGTAAGAATATCATAAGTGAATGAAATTATGTTTTTCATAAGTGTTTTTTTTTGTGAAATTTTCAAATTATGTTTTACCCTCTAAATATTTTGTTACTTTTTCCTTCTTTTTTTTTCTTTCTTAATTTGGTCTCTTTTGTTTTGTTATTTTTTGATACAACAATATTATGGAGGAGATTTGAATTTGTAATTTTGTGATTACTAGGTTGTATACAATATCGGTAGATCTATGCTCTTTTGTTTAAAATACTCTTGTACATTAAAAATATTTCAATTTAGTCTCCATGGTAAATATTGTAATTGACTAATAATAAGCTTACAAACATATTCAAACAGAGTAATAGCTCAACCGGCATTAATGCTCACCTAATGATTTAGAGATCTTGGATTTGAGTCTCTCCCACCTTCAATTATTGTAATCTTATAAAAAAAAAAAAAAGGCTTACAAGCATATTAAAATTTAGTAAAATGAAACTAAATTGAAAAATTTTTATAGATAAAGGACTAAATTTAAAAAAGATGTTTGGATATTACGAACTAAATCACGTGTTTATACATATTCAATATCTGAGTTAGGTTTTAACGAAGTTTTATCTTTTAAGTAATATATGTTTTTTTTTTTTTTGAAAAAATAATATCTAAGTTAAGTTTCAACAAAGATTTTTCGTGCGAAGAGGTCTCGGAAGAAAATAATACGTAAAACACAAAATCGTTACATTGACTTTAAAAAGAATCGAAATATTTATTTATTTTATTTTTTGATATAAAAGAATCGAGATATTAAAAACGTCAATCATTCAAATATTCGAATATTCCAATGGTATTTTGCTACCATGTCAACTTTGACAACCACCTACACATGTGGTCATATACTTAATTCATTGGGTTGTAAATTTTAATACGGCAGCTTATAATTTGTTTATTTTTTTCAATTATTCAACAATATTGGAAGATTGGTCGAATTTACATATTTAGGTTACATGTCAATTATCAAATCTTCATCATCTAAATTTTGATAGAAACTTTTTTATCATAAATTTCAAGTAAATAAGCACATTGGCAGTCAAAATTGTTTTTAAGAAAAGGAAAAAAAAAAAAAAAAATGAATAAATGCCACAAGTAAATTTAGCCCATATATTTTTGTTAATTATACTAAAATTTATCGTGGTTGAACCAATTGTCTCATATAAGAAAGTGAAAAGATAATCATGAACATAAATGGAAGGACAACAACCTTCATTGTCACGAATCCTTTTGCATGGTAACAAAAAATTAAATTTGATTTTATCTATTGAATCATGTGATCATTGTACTATTCACATATATATATATATACACACACATCAGTTTCTTTGCATATTGATTATTATGGTTAGTCATTCCAGTTTCTTTGCATACCGAAAGGGATGATGACATGAATGTTTCATCATTTGGTAGTAATTCAATTCAATAATATGGTGATAATTTAATTTCGAGAATCGGTATTCAACTCTCGTTTATTTGAGAGCGATAATACCCTCTTTGTGGGGTTTATGGTTCCCCTCCCCCAACTTGTACTAAAAAAATGAGAAATACTTATCTAAAGGTGGGTACATATTTTAGAATTACATGTTTTTTTATTATTCTTTTTAAAAATTAACTTTGATTGATGGAGAGAAAAATGGTAAAGTTAAAAACATGTGGTGCTAAGGTTGAGTAAGTATTTCCAAAATACTTACCCACCCCTATGTAAGTATTACTAAAAAAAAAATTATTATGGGACAATCATTAAATATTTAGTTCCATTCAAGAGACTCGAGATTCTATTTGATCATCAATTCAATCATCCCTTAGATAATTTTTTAGGTCAAACTATATAAAGGTAAAATTTAAGCATTGTGACTGTTTAAAATAAATATATGCATTAAATTTATTTATTTATTTTGAAATTGGCATGAGACAGGAGTATTAGATAGTTTTATTTTCTATTTTGTAGAATTTAATCACAATTTTTAGTATATTAACCCAACAATTGCGTAGCAAATTTCTACTCATTAAATAGTTATATTTTTTATTTTGTAGAATTATGGGTTACAAAATCCAATTACAGAGTTCTTTTTTAATACAAATTGAGGGAAGATAGACCAACAAACTTTACGTAGAAGGTACAAAAATCCAATTATCATATATACTCAAAAAAAAAAAAGAAAAAAAAAAAAAAAAAGTAAGATCCATTGATGAATTTTTGAAAAGATAATAAATTGGAAAACATTTCAATAATCTCAAATAATATTATAGGTGGATGGGACCATACAAAAAAAGTCAAAGCAAAGAAAACAACCAAAAGCCCTTGTCCAAGAGTTCACTGCCCTTTACATTTCCATTTTTTCCATTGTTTCTCAATCTGATTTCATAACCCAATACTGAAACTACCTTCTTCTTCTTCCCAAAATCCAGCATGTCGACGCTGCCATCGCCCGCCGAGGCCGGACACTTCCACCCCGACGAAGGGCTCGGTAGTGAGTTCAGCAATGACAGGTACAACAACAGCACAAGCGAGATAGAGGAAGAGGATGCAGCCGAGACGTTTGAGATTAAACGGCAAACGCTGTCCCCTGCCGCGGCGGGGATGGAGATCATCAGGGAAGATTACAGCCTCGGGTGTTCGTTCTCGTCGGATGCTCTGAAATGGGAGGATTGTGTTTATGTTGGAGTGGGGAGAAATGATTCAAGCTTTGATGCTCTTCAATGGACTCTCAAGAACACCATTACAAATTCTACCACTGTTGTTTATCTCTTACATGTCTTCCCTGAGACACGTTACATTCCCAGCCCATGTAATTAATTCTCAACTCTCTGTTTCTCTTTTTTGTTTTTTCATACAAATATTTTAGTCAAACTAATCTTTTTTTTCATTCTTTCCTTTGGTCAAAGCCTAATGTTTTGGGACCTTTAACTTTTAAGTTAGGAAGTAGCCATTTGGTGTGCAGAGAATCTCTGCACTCCTGTTGTTGTATTTGACACTTTTGTTTCAGATTCTTCTTTGTCGATATTCCTATGGTTTTATGTGTATGAGACTGCTGAGTAATAACTCAATCGACAAAAATGTGTATTCATGACAAAAAGGTCTCATTTTTAGTTGAACTAAAAAAAAAGTATTTTAGAGGGAAAAAGTTAGGATTCTATTTCTTCTAGACAAGTGTAACTTTTTTTTGGGTGTTGTTGAACTTGAACTATTTTTTGAGTTCATGAGAGATTCAAATTCATGATCTTTTTGTTATATCCTTATGTCATATAAGTTATTGCTCTAGTTCGTGTCTGTTAGTTCGTAGACAAACATTAATGAACAAGCTCTTGGCTTTTTTTTTTCTTGATTGAAGTGAAATCTATTCATAACAGTCATATTTATTGACATAATTATGATTAGTAATGTGTTTTTGTGATGGCAGTGGGAAAGATTCCAATTAATCAGGTGAGTAAACAACAAGTGGCAATCCATGTAGCTCAAGAAGAAAGCAAAAGAAAGGATTTTCTTCAGAATTTCATTGACTTCTGTTCTGCTGCTAAGGTACAAAAAAGAATGGCTTTTTTGTGCTAATCTTCTAATGAATGAATATGTGAATTTGTTATTTTTCTCACTTATTGATGGAACAGGTCAAGGCAGATACTGTGCTGATTGAGAGTGACATGGTGGCCAGGGCTATTTTGGATGTTATACCAATTCTCAACATAAGGAAGCTAGTTCTTGGAGTCAACAAATCCAGGTATTTTTTTTCTAGATGTCAATGCAAACTCATCAACTCAAGATACTCAAGTTTTTGTTACATTTTTCTTGGAAACATAGGAAGTTGAGGTCTCGAGGGGGAAGCGGAATAGCTAACGAGATACTTCAGAAAGCTCCTGCATTTTGCGATGTTAAGGTTGTTTGTGAAGGGAAAGAAACAAGCCAACTCGGTGGCTCGCCCTCTCCTCTCTCTTCGCCTCGCTACCAAGATGATAGCTCTAAGGATTATGATCCTAGTTCCACCATTACAGTAGCTGAAGAACAACGAAACAGTTCAGTTTCTTGCATGTGTTTTAAAACTAAGTTTGTCTGAGCAACATGTACTGGTGTTATCATGTACATTACGAGCTCTCTTTTCCCTAATGTTATGAAGCTATCATGATATTGATGTTCTTCGACGTCTTCGAGTCTTCAACCTATAAAAGGATCAAAGTCTGTATTTTGATTTCAATGTAAATGAATTTTAATGAGATTAGATGAATGCAAAAGATTGATCATGATGCTGAAAATAGCTAACAATGTATATTCTAAAGAGTCAAATCTTCAGAGGAAAGCAAAGAATCCATTCAATACTTGTGCAACAACAATTTGAAACTGTCAACAGACACCAAAAAACTTACACTGTTTCATGATCTACCAATATGCTTCTTCCTCACTAGTCCCACTGCCATCACATAAATGTTTTAGGCAGTCTTTCAATGATAGCCAACCGCTATAACGTGTACGGATTTCTCTCTAAAAGAAATCAAACTCGAGATAATTATCGGAAGCTTTTTTATCTGCAGCTGCTGCAATAGCAGCAGCCTTTTCACTGGTTGATGCCACTGCATGTGGTATTCTCTCGATTTCGACTGGCCTTGGGATTTCGGGAGGAGTAGCACAGCGTATTAACGCCCAGTTCACACCTTCAAAGAATGGATGCTGCTTGATCTCAGTTGCTCCACGTTTAAAAGCCAATCTGGATTGTGGTTCCTTCACTAGCAATCCCCTTATGAGATCTTTCGCAGCAAAACTCACAACTTGCGTATCTGGAAACCGAAGTGGCTGACCGACAATGTTGAATAACGTAGCTCGATTTCCAGACCCCTTAAAAGGAGTTTTACCAAATAACAGCTCGTATAGAAAAATTCCGAAAGTCCACCAATCTACAGCACTTCCATGGCCTTCACCCTTGATGATCTCAGGTGCCAAGTACTCGTGAGTTCCAACGAAAGACATGGATCGGGCATCAGTTGGTTCTGCCATCAGCTCGAGCAATGGGCCTAACTGGTTTCCCATGTCAATTTTGGGTTTCCTTTCCTTCTTTGACTTGCTAGAAAAGAGGCGAGGCGAGAAGCAGGTTGTAGGAACTACACAAGATGGTTGGATGCAAGAAGGCGCAATGCAAGCAGGCTGCGCGCAGTAACCTGTGTTCTTTCTTAAAGCCTCAGACTCTCCAGAGAGATTTTTTACAAGAGTTGGACTGACAGAGCAACGGAGAGACAGGTCGAAGTCGGAAAGCATTATGTGTCCATCTTCCCTCACAAGGACATTTTCTGGCTTAAGATCGCGGTACACAATCCCGAGCATGTGCAGGTATTCCATTGCAAGAAGAACCTCTGCTACATAGAATCTGCATCAAAGAGGAAAAATTAAGTATCATTTTTTTTTATAAGAAACAATTTCATTGATTATGAAATTACAAAATACAGATATAGATTACAGGTGATCACATAAACGATCTCCAGTAATTAAATAAAGTTTCGAAACTATAAGAAGAAAAAAACGGGTTAAGTTTACACCAAGATATAACATTAATAGTGATGGTGTCCAACTTATATATGCAAATATGGCTATATCAGAGACAACAGATGTTATTATAACATAATGAGTATAAATAAGGGCTATAGTCCAATGAGTATAAATAAGGGCTATAGTCCTTGAGCCATTATGCTTTTGCCTGTAAGATCAAGTCCGTCGAAAAAGTTTTAAGACTGTAATATTATAGATTGGTGGCTATCATAGAGTTCCTCCACATCCTAAATAAACATAAATTTAAGGCTAAGCTAGGACCAGGTAGGACTAGGAGTACTACCATTATACATAAGATGACCCAACTTCAGTAGTATCTATGGATGTAATCTTGCTTAGACTTCTGAAAATTGAAGTACAAAAAACAAGGGAAGAAAGAAAATAAAATTAGCCGAGACCTCTCAACCAGAGTAGCGACCGAGGAAACATAGAGTAACCCTCATGAAATTATCTATAATAAGGTCCTGATACGTTCATGTAATTCGAGGCCATTGGTTTTAGTTTAGGGGGATACTAATCTCCGTTGCCCTTTTTTCTTGATTGCATTTCTAAAGTGGCATATTAGGTCTTAACCAGTGTTTTCAAGGCGACCCCAGGCGCTCGCCTATGGCGATGGGCGAGGCGACCTGGGGTACCTTCGCCTTGCAGTGAACTCAGGCGAGCGACTTCAATGAAGCGCTCGCCTTGCCGCGCCCTGCAACTGCCTGAGGCACCTTCGCAGTACACATCTACATAAACTCCTTTTCATGTTTATCATTCCTGTAGTAATCATCCAAAAGATGAATCTGATGGTAAAAGTACTGTTTATAAATCACAAAGAAACCACTGTTGCAGCATAAATGAAACCATTCTAAACCTTCTACTCAAAATACTGATTTATTCTTAAGAATGTATGACAAATAGGTAATGTGGTTTGGCATTTGTGTTTCTTCTTGATAAATCTCCTTCCTATTTTAAGTGAAATTTCGAGTAGAAATCATTGCAAATCCTATACACCTTTTCTTCTAGACCAGAATAACTTGAAAATCTTTTGTCTTGATTAAGAAGGTTAGGTATACATTATTTTTCTTGATATCTGTGACTGTCTGGATCAGCTTGCGATTAAGAAGGTGATACCTATAAGCTTCTTCTTTTTTTTTGAAACCGGGAAATCGGAGCTTAGCTCCACTATTTTTGAAACCGGGAAATCAAGTGATAAACTATTTAAATATTGGTGATACCAGAAGAAAAATACAGAAAGAAACTTATTTGTTGCATTGCCCATGCCAAACAAAAGGACAGGAGATATATAGAACAGATGAGAAGAATAAAACATGAAACCTAGGGTATGATTCCTAAGTGCAAAATTCTTCATCAAGATATATTAATTCAGATCCAAAACAGTGAACTCGAGCATATTATTAACAAGCATAAGGTGCAGGAATGGTAAGTATCAATAAAATGATACATAATTGTCTTTTAATATAGAAGTGTTGTTAACATACTTCACTGCCTGCTCGGGAAAATGCTTCCCCGGTTGCCTCTGCCTTAGAGTGTGCAAGTCTCCTCCAGGGCAGAACTCCATCACCAAGCATGAGAATTTCTCGGTCTCGAAGTGGGTGTATAACGTTGGAAGGAACGGGTGATCAAGAGATTGAAGTATTTCTCTTTCTGTTTGAGCCCGAAGTAACTTTTTGCGACTTGCTAGAGTATTTTTATCCATAACCTTCATTGCAAAATGGCATTTTGTTCCTCTTAACTCAGAGAGATAGACACTCCCAATATCCCCACAACCCAACTTCTTCAATAACCTAAAATGACTTAATCCCATCGCCCCATCTTTCGCACGGACAACTTGAATGGCCTCCCATCTCAAATCATTTGCTTTGTGAGGTTTACTGATACTACTACTAAAACTACTGCAAGAGCTCTCATCACTTATATCGCTGCTCGTACTCCCTCTACATATACTGCTCTTGCCACTCTCAACAAAGTTGCCGTGGTCGCTAATCTTGGCACTTCCACTCGTCTTGGCAAGACAGCTAGTCCCATCACTTACTTTGACAGAAAATGAACTGCTCTTTACACTTCCATATTCTGATGTTTTCTTCTCTTGGTCTAGTGAGCTTCCAGGTGAGCATCTAGCTTCATTGTGAGGGGAATCTACTTCAGTTGATGTTTGTTTCAGACCAGGCGAAGAAATGCTGATATTAAAATTTTCAGCCAACAACTTAGCAGATCCATTTTGATTCGATACCGGTTTCTCTAAAGATATTTCCATATCCTGCCTCGAGATACTCTTTACTGATTTAAACTGCTCAGAAGTAACTGATTCCGGCTTACTTAACTTCGATATCTGCGGAGGCAAGAGCCCGGCATCCTTCCCATTAGCCATCTCACCCTTGGCTAGTTTTTGTGGCTGATTTGAGAAAGCTTTGGAACCAGCACTTGAAGCCATGAAGCTACTAAATAATATCAAAATGAATCAAATTGAAAGGTTCCATTTCTCAGCAGCTATTCTCCAAACCATTTTATCTTCCATTAACTACCCATCCTAAATCCCCATCAGGTCCACCAAAAGCAACAATTTATCTCTGAAAAATTAAGAAAAAAAATGAATTAAATGACAGGAAGAGGGCAAAATCAGATCTCCAAAAAGTGAAAACAATAGCAAAGAGAAATTAGGGGGGGAAAAGCAACAGATTAAATGATCAATTCTAAATGCAGATTCTGGGTACAATTCCAACAAGTCTAAACAGAAACAAAATCACCAAACAAACTCTATAACCATGATCAAGGCTAAAATGAAGTTATAAAAGCAAAAAAAAACAGATCTTTCTCACAAAACCACAGTTTTGAGTGAAACCCCATCACAGATCCAAAGCCAGATCACAACCCAGATGAGAAAAACATAAGCAGGAGATAAAACAAAGCAAACCCTTGAAGAACAAAGGCAAGAAAGTAAAAAGCAAAGCAAGAGAAGCCAAAAAGTATACCAAAAAAAAAAGATGAAAACTTCAAGGACTGAACTTGAGGGGTTTTGCTTTGGTAGAAAGATGTCTCCAAAGAGCTCAGTTGTGAGAGCATGAAAATGGTGGAAGAAGAGTAATGAAAATGGTTTTTTTTTTTAATGGATTAGAATTTAGAAAGAGAGGAGAGGTAGAGAGAGGGTGAGTGGTCAAAGTTCTAAAGTTGAATTATTATTATTTTGTTTTTTTTAATTATTGGTTTTTTTTATTTAACTGAAACAAAAATAAAATAATTTCAAGCCCCAACACTTCTTCTCAGGTCCCGCACTGTCTATCACGCCTTTAAATAAAAACTTCATTACAGAGTATTTTCCCTTTCTTTTCACTCTCACATACAAATTTTTTCACTTGCAATCATTTTTTCATCCTTTTAATTTTGGGTAGATTATAAATTTAAATCCATCCATTAAACTATAGTAATTTGGCTATAAAGTTAAATTTATTTCCTTTCATTTCAATAATCTAAAATTTCGTTAAATAATAACGGTGTCAGTTAAGTGATTGATTAGACAAAAATTCATACAAATAAATAGTTATTTTCATATACTGAATTCGCTAGTTATTTAAGGACACCATGAACTGTCAAAAGAAACGAAATTTAATAATCAAGAGATTACAGGCTCAAGACTTTCCCTCCTTATTTATTGAACTAAAAAAAAAGAAAAACACATGAATTAAATTTTTTTGTAACTTCTTACATATTATACCAGAGGGGGAAAAAAACAAACAGATATGATTTGATTAAGATTTTTTGCACAAAGCAAGTTAAACAAAAAAGGATTTTTCTGGGGTATAAATAAAAGGAATAACTTCATGGAGGAGTTAAAGTATATATTTTTCTCCATAAAATATGAATTTGGAAGTCTTACTTTTTGATGATTTTTGGAATATATATTCATCAATATGCTTGTCAACAAAGAATAGTTGTTTGCCTCCAAAATAAAGCATTGGAAAACTCTGATTTGACATTAGAGCAATGGTCCAAAATTCCTTCAACTTTTTCAATAGTGCATAAATTGAATTTTACAGTCATAATCAAAGACCATCCAGAAAAAAAAAAAAAAAGATACTAATTATAATTAGTAGTCTAACACCATTAATTAATTTCAAAAACATGTCTCCATCTTTATTTAAGGTAATATAATTAAGCATGTCCCTGTCACCATTATTGGACTGGTTCTCATCAATTTTCACTACAGTTTTAGTAGAAATATTTATGAGTGAAACTTGCGAGAATAATCTTATCTAAAAATAATAATTAATATAGTCATTAAAAAAAAACTAGCAAATATAATTGTTGATATTAACGAGTATCGTCGCTTACTTACTTATAATACGATATTAATGAATATTTATAATCCATATTTAATGACTATGAATATAAATATTTTAAAATTTAATTACTTTTATAATTATTTGAGGTTTTTACGTATATAGCAAGAAAAAATAAAGTAATTATATTTATAATACAAAATTAAAATTAAAATTAACTTATTTGTAACATAAATCTAAATTGAATTCTATCCCTAGTTGATTGATTAAATTCAATTACTGATTAAGTTATAAGAGGTAAAATTAATTATATGTTATAGATAAATTATTTTAAAAATTATATTATAAATATAATATAAGAGATAAGATATGCTGCTAAAGATAAATTCTCCAATTATCTTTGGAGAATAATTCATCGCACACAATTTTGTTATTTATTAATATAAAGTCGGAAGGCAATAAAACTGTTTATATATATATTTTCAATTGAATCATGTAACGCAGAACTAAAAAAAAGACAACAAATCTAACTTTTTGATGCCCACATTGGTTTGTTTGTTCTTGGTCGTGGACAGCGTTACTGATTCAAGTCACAATTCAGTCCCACTGAAAATCACATTGGACGCAAAAAGGGAAATAAAATATTTTTTTTAACATGTGTAATTTTTTTTTTTTTTTTTTTTTTTTTTTTTGTTGGAGACAAACCTTTCTAATATTTGTTGATAATATATAATTGAATTATATTAATTTTTAAAATTCATAGTAATACATAAAAAATTTAGCTAAAATTTATATTTATTCTTATTTTAGTTTTAACATATGTAATGTGTATAATATTTGTTGATATATATAATTTTTTTTTTTTTGAAACATGTTTAGTTTTAAGTTAATATTATTAATAATGTACACTTTTTTATAATTATTTTTATCTGTCTAATGTATGGATATATTATTTGTTAAAAAATTGTTTTTTTTTCATCTATATATATTTGAAGTTACTTTAATACTAAACCGTTTGCATAGTAATATAATTGTCATATTTGAGTCAACATCATTTAACATGAATGACTCAATGAAAAATAACATATTAAATTCGTTATTAATTTGCATTGAGATTTATTTTTATCTTTTTTTATAAAATATTTATTTGTATTCAATCATATAATTTATATATATATATATATTTTTAAAATGTTTTATTATTATTTTTGATGCATATCATATATTTTTTTTAAAAGTTTATTAAAAATATATAAAATCAGAAATAAAGAAGAAAATCAAAAACAAGAAACGAAAAATTGTCATCAAACAAATTTTGTTTATATTTCTTATTTTTAAAAAAAAAAAACAAGAAACAAAAAAATTATTAAACGCATTAAAAACAAGAAATAAAAAACAAAAATAAGAACTATGAAACAAGAAATAAGAAACAAAATCGTTATCAAACGAGGTTTAACTTACCTTAATTGATTATGTGTTAATTTAGTTGATTGGTTGCAATTTAATTTAACTTTACAATCACGATTGTAAGATACCAAAATGATCGGTAGTCTAATAATTTATTTTAGAGTCGTTATATCCTTTGGTAGGTTATCTTCCTCCCAAAAAAAAAAAAAAAATCACGGTTGGAACATGATTTTTTTTTTTTTTTTTTTTTGAGTACACGAACATGAAAATTAATATTTGAGTTTAGAGCATTGATCACCCTCCTCAATTTGAACCCGAAAAAAAAAAAGAATAAATAAAAAAATTGACGAAAATAAAAGGGTAATCTTAATTATTGTCTTATTTGCAACTTTTTGTTTTTAATACCTGCTGGGATTGTCTATATATATATATATATATATATTAATCCCAGTAGAGCCTTTGAAGCAATGACAGATGGGAAGCTTTGTCATTTTATTACAAAATGAACATTGTTTTTAGCAATTGAAATTTCACAAATAAATTAAAGAAAGTTAGTTAAGAATCACACAGCTCCATGCTTAGAGGTGCGAGCTGTTCAGCCTGTCCCACGTGCCTACCCTTCATTTTTTAAATTTTATGTTTAGGGCAGGCCTTTAGGGGCACAACAAAACAAAACAAAAAGTAAAAAAATAAAAATAAAATAAAAAGAGAGCAATTGGGTGTACCCCGGATAGCACCCTCACCGTGATACCTTTTATTTAGAGCCACACATCTTCTTTTTTCTTTTAATTTCTTTTAATAATAAATATAAAGTAAAAAAAAAAGAGATGAGATATGTGGCACCAAATGTGCCACATGAGTGGTATCACGGTGGGAGTGCTACTCGGGGTGCACCCAAATTGCTCTCAAATAAAAATAAAAATAGGGGCAGTTTCCCTCATTCGTGGTTCTCGGAGCTCATTTAATAATTATTTTGTTTTTTTATTTTTGTTTTTAATTTTGTTTTTTTAAAAAAAATAAATAAATAAAAACGATATATATTTGAAAAGTGATTTTAATTTTATATTTTAAAAAACTAAAAACCAAAAAACATATTTAATAATTATTTTCTGTTTCAAAATATTACATTTCATTTTGATTTTTTTAAATTTTTTTACTATTTATTCTTATTTTTTTTTTCATGTTTTTAAAAAACAAAAAAAAAGAAACTTATTTTTAAAATAATTTCTTTTAATATTTTAAAATTTTAAAATTGATTCTCAACCACTAAATTGTAAATTTTAAAATCATAAAAATTAAATTCTGAATTTGAATAAAACAGAATATAAATGAGATGGAGACACGTGGCATCATCCATCTGATAAATAAAGTAATTGAATGTACAGTTTAAAAACAATGACAATGGAATATATTCCTCAACTAAGATTAGATGCTTCCCCCTTTCGATTTTCTCAAAGGCTACACTATTCGAAGTATCTTGAATGCTTCAATACACTAAAATCAAAGCTCCATGTTTTGAAATTTGAAAGAGAATTAAAGAAGCAATCCATAATCATAGTTTTAACCATTTATCTTTTACATTAACTATTGTGGTTTCCTTAAGAGTGAAAAAGTAACTCTGCGTCTAATAGTTGATGGATACAATCCATAATGATCAGCTACCTTGAAATTAATTTTTTATGAATTTTCTTCATATTCAAATGTTGTAAGGTCAAGTAGTATGTTTCATAACATTAGTGGATATACGCGCAAATTAGTCCCGATAGTCACGAATAATGTTGAGAAATCTATGGAGATTTCTTTCAAATTAATACAAAATCAGAATTAAATGAGTTGAATAAACAAATAGAAGAAGATGAAGAAGAAAATAGTACACTTTATGAGATAACTAGCTACTCTCATTCATAATTGTCATGGAAATCTTCGAGAGGCTCAAATGTGGCTAGGGTTTCTCTCAAGGAAGAAGATGAACCAATGGGCTTTATATACTATAGCTCAATTCCACATTTCATATGTGGTTAACAATTAACCACCCAACTAACTCAAGGTAAAAGTAAATCTCAAATAATATGAGAATCAAATACTATCAATTTTCGGACTCGAACCCATGACCGTAAAATTGAAATGGATTAACATCAATCAAGATAACTAACTACGTTACTTACCCATTCCATAATTTGAGTTTCACCATTAAATATACTTTTGAATATAATTTAAAAAATATGCTCCTATCCAATTGAGTCAAACTTTTTTCCCATGTTTCATTACTTTAGAAAGCTTTTGCATGCAAAATAAAGTGGACATCTTTTGTTGGAAAGGGAGTAATAGGACTTAGGGGCTAAAGGTTGTGGGATAGACAAATGAATAAAAAGAGCTTAAAAGCTTTCAAATGTAATTCATGGATTTAGGGGAAAGGCTACGAAATTTCCTAGCAAGTGAGGAAAAAGTAGATAGAGAGAGAGGCAAATGCATCAAGACACAAGGGACCATAGATAGGCTAAGAGGCAAATTCATGGATTTTGGAAATTACCTCTTATGATTTTATTTTTTGTCATCACTCAAAAAGTCTCACATCAATGGAGATGTTGTCCTTTCTTTATATAATCAAGACCTTCCTCCTAACTTAGCAATGTGGAACAACTTTATTTATCCAACGTTTACCCCTCAAACAAAGTATACCGAATCATATCAAACCTTGCAACTCTTTTGTTTTACTTCAAAATATCACCTCTTAAACAAAAAACACCAAGTCACTATGAGACTCATCACTCATTTGTTCTACACTATGAGTCTTCATTATTGCAAAGTTAAGAGGTTGGCTCTAATACGAATAATAAATATTCACAAACTTTCATATTAATATGATATTGTCCATTTTGAAATTCACCTCTCATTACCTTGTTATTACCTTGTTTTTATTCATCATTCAAAAAATCTAATATCAATAGAAGTATTGTTCCCTTTTTATATAGTTAAGATCTTTCTTTTAATTTAGTAATGTAAGATAACTTTATTTGTCAACATTAGCCCTTATGTTAATGGGCTCTAGCTGCCAATTACCAATATAAAGTGGGAGGAAAATGAGTTTTTAGCTTAACATCTTTTTTTTTTTTTTATTGACTTCAACAAACATTTCTTCTGTCATAGACTATGACAGCAGAGTCATATATACTTTTTGTTGGCATATTTCTAGTTCAATTTGGTAGAAATGTATTAATTTTCACACTGGATTCAAAATGTCCATAATATTAGACACGTGATAGGTTTTTTTTAAAAAAAAAATTATAACCGAGTTACCCAATTTACACGCACATTAACTATTCTTACTAGATATACGATATGATCTTACTATATTTGTATGTTAAAAAAATTAATTCTTAAATAGGTGGATATCATAATTTGAATTTACAACTTATTGATTTCTTGACACTTTGGTAGGTTTTGAGATATTGGTCATGGGAATACGTTGACGTCACTCAACCGCCAAACATAATTAAAATCTTTGTTTAATAATTATTTTGTTTTTTGTTTTTCGCTTTTGAGTCTTTATTTTTTTATTCTTCATTTTTTTAAAAACCATACATGTTTGAACTATTTATTGTTTTACTATTTTTAAAAAACTAAAACCTAAAAATACGTTTAATACGGTTTCTAATTATAAAAAAATCAAAATTTATCATTTTTATTATTTAATAAAATAAAATAAAATTATTTTAAAATATTATTAATCTAATAAAATTCAAATTTGTGAGTTCAAAATTTATTTACAGTATTTTATCACTTTTATAGCATGTTACCAAAAAAAAAACAAGAATTGAATTTTAAAAACTATTTTTTATTTTAGTTTTTAGAATTCTTTTAATATGGTAAAAATGTTTTTAAAATTTTAAAAATAAAAAACAATATTGATTATCAAATAAATCTATTTTTAAATTAAAAACAAAAGCAGAAAACCAAAAATGAAACAAAGCTCGCCTAAATTTTTAGTTTTTTGTTTTTTCTTTATATGAATGAAGGCCAAAGGGCACGTTTGACCCATAGACAAATGAGGAGTTAGGAATGAATGTAGGCCAATTTTATGTTTGTAGGACTTCCATAAATCCACCCAACTCCTATCCTACTCCAAGCGTGGGTCCCACGTTTTTATTTAAATATTAAATTATTAAAAAACTACTAAATATGTATTTTTTTATTTAAATAAAAAATTCAACAATTCACTTACCATCTCATCAAACATAACTTACTATTAAAAAACTATTAAATATCAATTTTTTTATTTAAATAAAAACTTTAACTATTCTTTTTATATGACATCAAACATAAATATCATTCTCCTCAAACATAAATTTATTCTCTCTTATTTTCTCTTCTCTTCTCATCTCAACCCAACCCAACCCAACCCATCACATCCCTTCAAAGCCCAACATGCCCTACGTTCTTTCCACATGAAACTGAAAATTAAATCAAGCCATATTTAAGTAAAATTCCCCATATTGCATGGAACAATCCTCTATTTATGAAGCATGTTGTATACACTATGCAACTAACAAATCTCTCGCTCACTTCCATCCATAACGCATTCAAATCCTACATCGAAGCCAAAATTTCCACACACCCCTTGTTGATTTTTCGCCAATTACTAAGGCATCGAATCAAACCCATTGATTCCACCTTCTCCTTACTCATCAAAGCCTTCGTTGCATCAATTCCATCGTCTTCTTCATCATATGCAAAATCAGAGGCCAATCAGCTCCAAACCCACTTCATCAAATGGGGATTTGACCAATTTTTGTATCTCAGTACTGCTTTTCTTGACTTGTATTCAAAATTGGGCTGTGTAAAAGCTGCAAGATTTGTGTTTGATGATATTCCTGAAAAGGATTTGGTGTCATGGAATGCTATGGTTTGTGGGTACTCGAGAAATGGGTTTGGCTTTGATGCATTTGAAGTGTTTGTGGAAATGCGGAGGAGAGGTTTCGAGCCTTGTCAGAGGACGGTGGTGGGTTTGATCCCTTCTTGTGGTAACCAACAAGGAAAGTGTGTCCATGCGTTGAGTGTCAAGGCTGGGTTTGATTTGGATTCTCAAGTGAAGAATGCTCTAGCGTTTATGTATGGTAAATGTAAGGATTTACAAGGGGTGGAACTTTTGTTTGGAGAAACTATTGAGAAAAGCATAGTTTCTTGGAATGTCATGATTGGGGCATTCGGCCGAAATGGGTTCTTTGATGAGGCTATGTTTGTTTTCAAGCAAATGCTCGAGGAGAGTGTCGATGTGAACTCGGTGACGATGGTGAGTGTCTTGTCTGCGAATGCGGACCCGGGATCTATTCATTGTTATGCCACCAAAACTGGTCTTGTGGAAGATGTTTCTGTGGTGACTTCTCTAGTTTGTTCTTATGTAAGATGTGGGAACATAGTATTGGCAGAAATAGTTTATATGTCGCAACTCCGGAAAAGCTTGGTTTCGTTGACTGCAATTCTTTCGAGCTATGCTGAGAAAAGAGATATGGGATCTGTGGTGAAGTTGTATTCCCAAATGCAGCATCTAGACATGAAACTGGATGCTGTTGCAATGGTCGGCATTATCCGAGGAATTAGATCTCCTGAACACTTGGGCATTGGGCTTGTTTTCCACGGTTATGGGGTTAAGAGTGGGTTGGTTATTGATTGTTTGGTTGGAAATGGTTTCATAAGCATGTACTCGAAGTTCGATGATATCGATGCGGTGTTTTCTTTATTTCAAGAGATGGATGAAAAGACACTAAGCAGCTGGAATTCTGTGATATCTAGCTATGCACAGGCAGGAAGATCAATGGAAGCAATGGCTTTGTTTTGTCAAATGAAGTTGTCAGGTTATGGGCCAGATTCAATTACACTTGCTAGTTTACTATCTGCTTGTTGCCAAAATGGGAATTTGCATTTTGGAGAGAAACTTCATTGCTATATTCTAAGAAACAATGTGGACTTGGAGGGTTTTGTTGGAACTGCTCTCATTGACATGTATGTCAAGTGTGGAAGAATGGACTTTGCTGAAAGGGTGTTTAAGAGCATGAAAGAGCCATGTTTAGCTTCATGGAACTCAATGATCTCTGGCTATGGTTTATTTGGGTTTGTCAATCATGCTCTCCTCTGTTACACTAAAATGATGGAGAGGGGGATAAAACCTAATAAAATCACTTTCTCAGGAATTCTAGCTGCTTGCACTCATGGAGGACTTGTTGAAGAAGGTAGAAAATACTTCAAACTGATGAAGGAAGAATTCGGTATAGTGCCGGAATCGCAACATTGTGCATCCATGGTTGGTCTGCTTGGTCGGGCAGGCTTATTCGAGGAGGCGATTGTATTCGTCAAGAACATGGAAATGGATCCAGATTCTGCAGTGTGGGGAGCTTTGCTGACTTCTTGTTGCATTCACCAGGAAGTTAAGCTTGGGGAATGTGTGGCAAAAAAGTTGCTTTTCTCAAACTGTAGAAATGGGGGATTTTTTGTGTTGATGTCAAATCTTTATGCTGCATCAGGGAGGTGGAATGATGTAGCAAGAGTCAGAAAGATGATGAGAGAAATGGGAGAAGATGGTTGTTCAGGTGTTAGTCTGATGGAATGGATTGCTTAGGTCTTGTTTGCTTTGCCGTTTGGAATCCGAGGGTTTGGATTTGGAATCCGGTGTTTGGAATAAGTTGTTTGGTAAATGTAAAGATTCTAGAGAATTTGATTCTGGGGGTTCAGAATCCGGAAATTCGAAACAACATTTTTCTTATTTTGGGTTATCAATACAACAAACCAAACACCGTAATCAAGATTTCAGGGAATTTGATTACGGTACTGGATTCTGGGGAATTCATATTCCGAAGATTCTGGATCCCAACCCGCAAACCAAACAAGGTCAAGACGTAGACTGAGACTTGTAGATGTGAGGATTTTATTTGAATGTATATTATTGACAGTTGCAGCCTATGCTAATTTTTCATGGTAGTGAATGAGATGTAATGATTGGGTAATGAATGAGATGCATTAACTCATTTAAATATGGTTTAGTGGATTAGACATCAATTATCATCTCAAATATTAATGGTTCTAATTTTTCATTTCTGCAATTGTTGAACAAAGAAATAAAGTTATTATGATTGATTTGGTTTAGCAAACATTTAGCATTATAATCCCTCTAACATTAGCAAGAATGGAAGGTGAATGCGAAAAGAATATTGTACCTCGGAATTGTATAGTTGCAGCTCTTTTAAGGATTGTTTCCTCCCTTCTAACCCTATAATATTTGGATGTCAAGAAATCACAGAAAATAAATCCAAGATAGGTGGCCATTATAGATTGAGTCCATTACTTTTTAGTTCTCCAAGTCTCTCTTGATCATTAAGTCACTCCATAATAGTTACCTACTTATGAATTAATTTTTAAAGATTTCCTGTTCGAACGGTATTAATAAAAATGAAAAAGGAATAAAACCCGAAATTAATAAGAGAACCAAACTTGCAACCCTGAGTTCTAGCTCTATTTATAAGAGAACCAAACTTACAAAAGTAGCTAAACATTAAGTAGAAATGATTGATACCAACTAAAGTAAAAAAAAGATAAAGTTATCTAAAATAGTAGAAATGGTAGGTAAAGGTTTGAGCATGCCTTAACAAATAGTCTCTCATCATGAGAAGGATGGGTTAGCCCTCATTTCTTGAGATGTCTTATAGATTTAAAAGATCCCTAATCTAGTGGAAGACAAATTTGATACAAAATGTTCTCTATACACAATATAACTCATCTGAGGTTACATACAGTTTGTTCATATCTATTTCATACATAGCCTAATCTTGATTTTAACGAATTGTTAGAAACAAAAGTTCGACATAATAATCATCATGGAGTGATTTAATTGGTCAAAGATGGTCACCTACCTAGAAATTAATTAACTACCAATTTTCTTGGTATCCAAATATTGTAGGATCAGGTGATAGGTCCCGTGATATTAGTCGAGGTGTGCGAAAGCTAGCACAGACAGTCACGTATATCAAAAAAGAAAAAAGAAAAAAGTTCGACATATTGCCCTAGAAATGAAATCTAAGAGCGGGGAAACGAGAATCGACGATTGAAAGAATGACAAATTGTGTCTGCGATTGCATCAATCAACTTATCATCATCATGAAGAACGGCGAATATGAAATCGAGAAAATCTCAAGTTGATTAAGAAATTGAAAACGATTGTGATTCAGAGTGGATAAATGTGAACAAGGAATTGAAAAGTGGATATGAAAATAGCGGATACCATCGTAATTGAAGAGAAATACGCCGCCGGGAAAAATGTCGAACAAATCTCCGCCATCGCCGGTGCAGGGGAGAAGAACTCAGGTCTGGAATGCATTTTTCTTTTTCTTCTTCTTCACGCAGTGGTGAATAGAATGGGGAGAGTGGAAGAAAAACCCGCCAATTTTCAAATTTTATTTATTATAAACCAAAATAAATATTAAGGCAATTATGTTTTTTTAAGTAATATGGGGGAAGGTGGATAAATATTAAGTCAATTTGTAATTTTGAAGAAATATGAGGGATTTGTGTTATGAGATTTGGAGAAGATGAAAGGAAAAAGAATGGGGAAAAATGAGAGTGAGGGAGAAGATGAAGTCAAGTCAACAATTTATATTATTTTATTATTATTTTCTTGTCGACTCATCCAATTTTAAACTATAGTTTAATTTCTTTTTAACTCAAAGACTATTTTTAAGTTTTTGGCAAAGTTGGAGAACCAAAATTGAACTTTTGAAAATGGGTCCAAAATAGAATCAAGTTGATAGTTAAGGGACCAAAATGATATTTTAACCTATTTTTTTTCTTTTTCTTTTTTGATAGTTTATGACTTTTTTTTTAATCATCAAGTATTTTATAACTTTTCAAAATTTTAAGGTATTTATTATTATGGTTATTTTCCATAATTTAACCTTTATAAAAATTTGTTTTACTTATTTCAAAAAAAAAAAAAAAAATGACTTAATCCAAAATAAAATGCAAAATTATGTGATAAAAATATTTTGATTTCTACTCTAAGTATAATCTATAGATATCAAAGTACATTGGGCTAATACAACTGTCAAATTATGAGATGATTTTATTATTGGGTAGAAATCTAGTTCACCACTTTCAAGTCACTTATATTTATTTAAAAAATCATATATTTAATAAAATAAAATATAAAAAAAAAACACTTTCATTCCTTCCTCCACAATAAAAACAAGAAGAGAACTTTTTTTTTTTTTGTTAATTCAAGAGAGATTCTGACTCAGAATCTCTTAATTATCGTTTTAAATAAATAATATTCTCGTAGGTGATACGATCAAACTTAATATATAGAGTAATGATAAACCTTTTTTTTTTTTTTTGAGAATAGGAATTTCGAGTAATGATAAACTATTAAGTTATACTCTTGTTGGGAAAAAAAATGAGGATTGGCTAACCCCACAAATCCCATCATCAAGAAATCCAATGGCTACAATTTCTATAATGTATTTTGTTTTTGGTTCAACAAGAATGATCCTCATGGTCCCAATAATTCCACTAAGTCAGAGACCTTGGCTGTGTAGTAATCTGGTTGAATATCATTGGAAGGGTCTTGAAGAATGGATTGAGTTGTCACCCCTGTGATGGTTATTGTACACATGAATAAGGTTCATTTTCCTTACAGTTCATTGACAAAATAAAAAAGGGACAGAAATCTAACCTGAAAAAACAAGAAGTGTTTTGCAGCCTGTGCTCTGGCCAAATAGAATGTCTGTGTCCAGTCTATCACCCACCATACACATTCTAGAGCAACCAAACTCAAATCTGAAAAACAAAACAAAATGGACCACAGTTTTCTAGGTTATTCGTTTTCATATACGCCAACCAACGAGAGCATAGCTTCAGTCGCATGATAAATGATTAAATAACCAAGAATTTACATGTTCAAATCCCTCTACCCCAAATATTGTTGAATTCAAAAAATATATATTCATCGAACATATAGACAGACTATGAGTGTTCGTACATTCTATGAAAAACGATTTGACCGACCAAAACCGATCGAATTAGGGTCGGTCGGTGTCGGCAAGAAAAATTTTTGATCGAAAAATTGTTGTTTTAGTCGGTTGGTTAACCAAAAATTTTCGTTATATAATATTAATATTTTCATATAATTAATCAAATTTCTTATTAAACTATGGCAAAATTAACTTAAATTTAAATGTATATCAAAAAATTATTTGGTGTGTTCATTTTTTTTAATTAATCTTCAAAAATTCATTAAAAAATTGTATATGAATATACTTTTTTAATGAAAAAAGAAAAAATAAAATAAAATAAATTAACTGATTTGATTATTTTAAACGACCAACTGTTCGGTTTTGGTTTCCTTTTAAAAAAACTGATAGGTCCAGAGTCAATTTTCACCCAAAATTGACACCGACCTATCGATGAACACCCCTAGATCAAGACAAAACCATCATGATCGCAAACTGATCAGACAATTGAGCCATAAACAAAATACACAATGGACCACATTCATGCAGATTAGCATTGAATCATGAACTGTCGGGATCACAAACTGAATAGACTACTTGAGATTCGAACTCGAAAAGTCCAACAACGATGGTAAGGGTGTTATTTCATCAGAAAATAATTGCAGCACAATCTTGTACTAAAAAAAGAAAGAAAGAATTTCAGCACAAGACAGTTTGTATTTCCTTACTTTTTTAAAAGAAAGTCCATCATGAATGTTGATGGTTTTCCGACCACAATGGGCTCCCTTTCACATGATCCACACACTGCAGCGACTATGCAACCAGCACCTAAAGTAAGAGATTAATAAAAAGTTAATGAGCCAACCAATATGAAATAGCACTCCAATCAAGTTGCTAGAATCAAGAGAGAGGTTGAAGAAATGAACCAGGGGATGCTTGTGATTCACTAAAATGCCCCACTGCGTCACGATTCGTAGCAATAAAGAGGCATCCCGGGTTCTCGCGAATGCAAAGTGTACCATACCTGATGATGAAAAAAGAGAGCTCCATTGATGAGTAGCAATGTAGATGATGCCATGTATAGGGAACTCAAAGTGCAGTAATTGGCTGGACTTGTGTAGGCAAAAAGTGTTAAGATCCCACATCAGAAATAGTGGAAACCTCCTAACAATATATAAAGAAGGTAGACTATTTATCTTATTACCAATTGGTTTTGAGATGGATGTCCATACTATCTAATATGGTATCAGAGCTCATTAAGTTTAATTGGGTATACAGTCCAATATAAATGAAATTGAGAGCCGATTCAATATTGGTCAGCCCAAAAGAGGCACCATCTTGAGGGAGCATGTTAGGATTCTACATTGAAAAGAGCGGAGACTTCGTAACAATATATAAGGTATGCAGACTACTTCAATTTATTTTTAGATGGATGTTCACGCTATCTAATAAGAAGCACAAGGTGTAATCTAGTCTTTACCCAATCTACTATGATGAAAAAAATTCATTATAAAAAATGGGTCATTGAAAGTTAACAGAGTTGCGAAATTACTTCAAGTTGGGCTGGTCCATTCGTTAAAATAGAATAGCTTATGATTCTACATATTCGAAGGCATATAAAATCAACTTAACAGAAGCAAACAAGAAGAGGATGGGACAAGAGGAAAAATATGAAGGATTAGAATTTTCTTACTGAAGCTTGTAATAATTAATAAACCGATCTATTCCAACCACAACTGCTCCAACCTGGTAACATCCACATGGACATGGCAGATATAAATCATATGTTAAAAGTACAAGAAAATTAAAGCTCATTAGAGTAAGACCAATATGTCAAGTTACACTCTTGTCGTGATCAATTGGACAATCTAGATATAGATCTGCAGTTTTTTTGGCATCTTCCTGCACCCAAAGTTGAAAGGAGAAGATGTTGATAAAACCGTATGCTTCTTAATGCTACAAGGCAGCCACAGTACAACACAACTAAGATTTTCATTCAAATTTTAAAACAAATTGTGGTCATGTTTCCAACTACTGTGAATGCCAATAAAGAGAGCAAGATTGATGAATACTGAAAGCTAATTGCAATATCATGATATAGGAAAACTATTTTTTTTAAACAAGGGTAACCAAGCCCGAGTGAAGAGAGACGCAACAAATAAATGCATAACTAAGTAACATATTGAGCATAAATTGATAAATAAAACATATTTCTACTCCCAATTTTTTTTTAATTTATATATAAATCACACAAATTATGTTATTATAAGATATACCATACATATTAAATTATTTCATCCTACGGGTTTCCCTGGCATCCAAACACTGTTTCTTACGGGTTTCATTGGCATCCAAATATTGTAGGGTCATGCGGTATGTCCCGTGACACTAATCGAGGTGCGCGAAAGCTGACCCGAACAGTCACGGATATAAAAAAAAAAGGTGAAAATATTTTTCAAAATCAGATATGAGGAAATTTATATACCATTAATTGAGAGTTATCTTATCTACATACCGGACCACCAAGACCTGTGAATCCTGCTAGCTGAAGCTCTTCTATGATACCTTCTTCGCCAATGACATAAACCTGCACAGAGACGAAAGAGACCCCACTTTACACTAGCTAACCTCCAAGAAGACATAAAATGTAACAGCGGCTACTCCTCCTTCCATTCCACACTTCGCAGAACTTCCAAGGACAAATAAAAAATCTTGAAGGATTAAAATCATGCATTGGGGAAATAAATTCTTCAAACATGATCAACAAATGTTCTAATCCCATCGTAAATTGTTTCTTTCAAACATATTAGATAACGCGGGGTTCCATCTCAAAATTAATTGGCAATGAGAGAGGAGCATTAAATGGTAACTTTGAGTTCATCAATCTTGGATCGGATCCCAATTTTATTTTTTATTGGATTGAATACCCATTTGGGCTTAATGGGGTCCGACACCCTATTAGATCATGTGGGGTTCTACCTCAAAACCAGTTGTTAATGAGAGTAATGTTTCACCTATCTTACAAATGATAAGAGCTCTCTTCACCTTTCCAATGTGAAGTTTGATACGTAAAGTTTTCCACTTAACAACCGCTTTGAGATTCTCTCTTTTTGTAAATGCCAGATAAAGAATACAAGAACAACAATGGGGAACGACAAACCTTCTTGTCTGGGGAGTAATTATTGACTTTCAAGTACATGGCAGCTGCAAAAGAGGAGCAAAATATTTCATCCTACAAAAGAAGCCAATGGGACATCAATTTAGCAAATAAAAATATTTTCCCTCCCAACAAAATGACAGAGAGTTTCAAGTTATAATAGATGAGGCTGACCTCAGAAACAGAGATTCCAAGGGAATCGAACTTCTTAGCATATTGCTTTCGAGATTTTGACGAATTATTGGTAACAAAAACCAACTTCTTCCCCTACGAATTGAAGGCAGTTATAGTCAGAAACAATAATTCATGGTGCTGAGATATGCATTAAACTCTGTCCCGGTTGTTGCTGCCTGGAAACCCTCTTAGTTTTTTTTAAAAAACAAGGGTAGATGCTCGTCCCTAAGCCTAACACTGGGAGACATCGAAGGAATAAAGATACAGGAGGTGTCTACAAATTAATGTCATAGGTGAGTCTCGAATCTGAGACCTTGAATGGAGCACACTCTGTCTTTTATATAAGTTGGTCATATTTTGTAAAAAGGTTTTACGCGCCCTACATAAAATCTTTTAAAACCCTAGCCCCATCTTCGAAATTTTGTTTCGTGTTCTCCTAATAAAACAATTCTCTTCTTTTCACGTGGGTTGAGATATGCCTCTACGACCCTTAGCGAGGGAGGATCTCTTAAAACTCTAATCTCAGTTGATCGTAATTTTATATTCTTATCTCTAAATTAATAAATCGGTCTCTCTTTTGCCCGTAGACGTAGTTAACACATAGTTAGTAAACCACCTAAATTTTGTGTGTTTTCTCTCACTTTTTCTTTATTATTTTTGTTTGATTGTTGTTCTCTTTCACACCAACGTCATCGTTACTAAACCACGTAAATTTTTATGGATTCTCTCCAACGTTTTTTTACTTGTTGCTGATTTCATAACACATGGTAAGATTATGAACAGTGTACCTTAGATCGAAGCATTTGAAGCGTATCTACGACGCCATCAATCAGCTTACTGCCCTTCCATATAACACCTAGATCCAAACAAGAAAGCATTAAGCAATGGAGGAAGCGGAAATGGAAAATGACGAAAAGGAAATGTGCAACACCATCGCAATCAAAGAGAAAGGCGTCGACGGAATCGATGAGATTCCGGGCACTGCCGGAGGAAAGCAGCTGGGGATCGGAGGTTGATTTGACTGAGCTCATAGCTGCCGCCGGCGACAAGCTCCGAGTTCGAAATCGGAGGAGCAATTGAATGGCTGAACTGTTCTTGGAAGACTATTTTTTTCTTTTTTATTACATTGGAGGAATATTCGGATTCGTTTTTTTATTTATTTATTATTATTTTAAAGAAAGAATTCGTTTCACCAAATTGAAGTCGATCGTGTAGTTGCTGTCAAAAAAAAATTATTATATTGGAGCAATATTCGGATTCGTTTTTTTTTAGAATTTTTGCAAGAATAGACCAAATTGATAAAATATTTTTAACGCTAGATAAATTTGAAAAAAATAGCAACCATAATCAAATGTACGATATAAAGTAATACTTTTTATACTGAATAACTAATACATAATACAATACGATGAATATTATTTATATTGTATATTTGATTATGGATGCTAAATATTTTCAAATTTGCTTGTATCTCTAATTATTTTATAAAATTAGACAATTTAGTACAATTTTTTTTTTATTATTATTATTATTTTAAAGAAAGAATTCGTTTCACCAAATTGAAGTCCATCATGTAGTTGCTGTCAAAAAAAAAAAAAGTCCTAGTTCAATTTGAGCATACTAGTATGGAAAGTGGCGTAATATTTCATTAATTGATTGTAAACAAGTTCAGTACGAGTGTTACTGATTTGAACCCTAGAAAAATTGTAATCTTCCTTCCCTAATTTATATTCAAGAAATAAATAAAATTGAGCATACTAGTGGTTCAATATTCAATATTAGTAATAGACAAATAAAATTAAAGAAAAATAAAATGAATAGGTCAGGCATCTTAAATTATTGTAAAATGCATCTGCGTAAAGGTATTTTCGTTTTCCACTTACTACCTTTTTACGTCGTGAATAGCAGACAAAAAAACGGAATATTTTATATTGAATAGATTGAACTCGTAATTTTATTATTTGATGGTAATGGAGTTCAATATGATCATGAGAATTGTTATTTGATTCTCATTTATTTGAGAGTAATAGGATAATTTGTGATATATTCTCTAATGTATACTAAAAATAAATAAAAAAAAACATGAAGAATTTAGGTGCGCCTTGATAACTTTTTGTTTTTTGTTTTTAAAATGTAAGTCTACGACAACTAGTTTATCGAGTGTGTTTTCTTTACTTGTATGTCTATATTTTACTTGTATTTTTAGAAATTACGCCAAAATTTTAAAAAATACTTTTATATATA
>JBBMEF010047963.1:0-13118 GCA_037832685.1 Sicyos baderoa
TTGATATAGCTAGTTGCAAGGATTATATGTCCTTTAGTTTCGACGTTGTAATGTGACTTTCTTCTTAGTATTGCCCATGTCCCCTTTAATCTACCAAATGCGCGTTCAATGACATTGCATGTTGAAGAGTGTCGCCTATTAAATAATTCTCTTGTCGTTCTTGGAGCGTTAGCAGCTCCTCGCCAGTCTGAAATGTGATACCTTTCGCCCCTATATGGTGCCAGAAATCCTTCAGCATTTGCGTAGCCCGCGTCACACAAATAATAAAATCCTGGGTGATGTTGTGATGTTATTAATTATTTACAAGTTGAGTTATGTTTAATAAAAAAAAATAGTTTTTAGGATAGTTACCACGTGGAACTTTTAGACCGTTCAATTGTGCTAACGAATCTCTAAGTACTCGAGAATCTGCTGCAGATCCCTCGAATCCCGCTGATACAAAAACGAACTCTCCTTCTGGAGAACAAACACCTAAAACATTTGTTGCGAGATGTCCTTTCCTAGTTCAGTATCGGGGTCTGGAGAACAAACACCTAAAACATTTGTTGAGAGCTTAGTTTTTTTTTTTTTTTTTTACAAATTTATATAGAAAGTACTATTAATCTCAAATAAATAAAACTCACATATTAATTTTCATGATTACATTCATAACTGTATAGTTAAACTCAATTATCAACAAATAATAAAATCATCATCTCATCAACTGTTTCGATATTGGTTGCTATGTAGTTAAATAATGTTTAATTGAGTAACTCACGCTTAAATGTTGTTTGAATTTTCTCATTTTTTTAAAAATGAAAATAACTTAATTCTAAAATTTTGATCATAAACTTATTTTAAACTTATAAAAATATGTAAATAAGTTATTTTGAAATTTGCCAATAACAACATAAGTCTTCCGACATCTTATACAACTTGATATCCATGAAGTTACAAGTTTGAATCATCTTCCCTTCAAAATGTTGTATAAAAAAAAAAGTATTCTACAATTTTGGATACTTGGATTCTTTAAGAACTTTTTTTTTTCAATTAAATATGGATCGTCTTTAAAAAGACAAAAACAAACTTTTTTTTTTTTTTTTTATTAAGTTCTGTTCATAATATTTTGTTTTTGGTCTTTAATTTTTAATTTTTTAAAAACACGTTTGTTTGATAATCAATTTTAATTTTTTAAATTTTAAAAACATTTTAAAAATATTAATGAAATTATAAAAACTAAAAAAAAAAAAAAATTTAAAAACAAAGTTTTTGTTTTTATTTTTAAGAAAGCATGAAAAAAAATTAACAATAAATAGTAGAAAACTAAAAAAATCAAAATGAATTGTAATGTTTGAAACTGTTTTATTTTTTTAGTTTTTAAAAATAAAAAACTAAAATCAGTTATCAATCATATCTCGTTTTATTTTTTAAAACAAAAAATCAAAAACTAAAAAAAAAAAAAAAAAAAAAAAACCAGAAACAAAATATTAAAAAAAAAATTGATTATCAAATGGCGCCTAAATATTTGATTTTTAAAATTTGAGACTTTGTTTGATAATCATTTGATTTTTTGAAATTTAAACTTATTTTTACTCATATTTCCTACAATGTTAACCACATTTTCTACAATGTATCAATCTCTTTTAAAAAAGTATGTGAATGCTAACAAACTTTTAAAAACAAAAATAAAGTTTTAAAAGTTACTTTTTTATTTTTAAATATTGGTTTAGTTTCTATAAATATAGGTGATAGGTAGATATCAAAGTAAGAAAAAATATATGATAAGATAGTCATTGTAGGCTTAAATTTCAAAAACAAAAAACCAATGATTATCAAATGAGACTAAAATAATTAAAATTCTTTTTTTTATCTTCTTTCAAATGGGTGTGTGAATTTTAACAAATTCATTTTCTTTGTTTTTAAATTTTGATTTAATTTTTAAAAATGCACATAAAATGTAGATGTCAGTGGCAAAAGTCATAATTGATGTAGTTTTTTTATATATATACATAATTGAAGTAGTTGTGGTAGCGTGGAAGCTTAAAAAAACAGTTATTTAATGTGTTCTACATTTTTCAAGACTTTTATTTTTTAAAAAACATTTAAATGAGAGAATATAAACCTGTAATCTTGATTTTATTTATTAAATATATCAGTTTTTTTTTTTTTCTTTTTCTTTATCTTCTTCTTTATGGGTTTAAAATTTAAAATTTAGCAAGGCACAAACAAACAAAATGGTTTTAAACGAGGAAGTGACTCTAATTATAATATATATTCTTGACCAAAGCATAGATGTTCTCATTTTTTAGGGATGACAAACTTAAATTGAATTCCTAGGTTGATATAATATTGCCCACTTTGCACATAAATTTTTATGATTTTATTTTTTGGCATCTTCCAAAATGTTTCATATCAATGGAGATATTTATCATCTCTTATAAATTACTCATGATCTACTCCTTATTTTAACCAATATAGAATTACCACTTTTGTATTTTTAATAATCCTCTCGTCGAACAAAGTAATGCATACAAGTCTCCTTAATGTTAGTCATTTTTTTCTTACATTTAAGCACACCTTAATTCGAATCATGAATCCTTCTAAATTACACTTGAGCAAACAGTAAAACTCAACTAAGGATCCATTCTATTTATGTTCGAGCGAACAATAGCTACAACCATTCCAGAAGCACTCATCACTAGTACACAAATGCTCAATCACGAGCACATTTAGAAGAACTCACACCGAACACAATTAAGACGTCTCAACTACGAATTTTCATCATGACTATTTCATACTTTATATTGACGCTCACAAATCTTTGTTTCATACTCGAGATTCCTTCGATATGACTAAGTTTGAGGTACCGTTCTAATACAACTTCTTAAGGGACAACAAATTTGTCTTTTAGCATTTTTCAAACAATCTCATACTAATGAAGTTATTTGTCCTCCCTTATAAAATCATGATCTATCTCTTTATTATAACTAATGTGAGATTATCACTTTTTCTTTTATATATATTTCCAATTGTTCCCATAATTTTAATTAAAAAAATGAAAACTAAGTGTCACTAAACTAAATGCCAACACAAACCTACCAACTGCGGTTTTCACTCTTTGGCATTAGTGATTTGTAGATAAAAAAAGTCTTAGATTCGAAATTTTCCCTCTTTTAATTGTTTTTTTTTTAAAAAAAACACCAACAATAATTAAAAGTTGCTTTTTTTTTTTACATTATACGATTCTGATGACATGACAACAATTACTTTATGTTTATTTATTTTATTTTTTTGTAGAAGAAGAGTAGTCAACAAACCCATTTTTAGAACCTTTGGTTGGGCCTTAACTATTTTTTTTCTTCTTCTTTTTTTAGATTACAGCTATGGTGAGGACTCGAATCCTTATAATCATTGAGTGTACATTGATATCGTTGAACTATTAGTCTTGTTGGTCCTTGATCACTTTTCAAATCATCTATCAAACTTCACACATTAAATTTATCGTTAAATTATTACTATCATAAATCATAGACGGGCAATTAATTATTCATCAACTATTAACATTAATTCTTGGATAAAATACCATTTTGGTCCATGAACTATCATGCAAGTTCTATTTTGGTCCCTGGATTTTTAAAAGTCCAATTTTAGTCTCTGAACTATCGTTGTTGTTCCGCTTTGGTCCCTCAACTTTTAAAAGTTCAATTTTGATACTTAAACTTTTAAAAAAGTTTAAAAGTAGTCATTGTATTAGGAAAAAAAACTTTTAACCTTAGTTAAAAGTGATGAGCTATCAAAATAATAATAATAAAATAAATTTATTATCATTTTTTTCTCACTCTCTCTTAAGATATGTGGGTTTTAATTTTAAGAAGAAGAAAAAAACCGAGTTTGAAATTTGAAATAATTGTCCTTCAATCTTTCTCTCTTCTAATCCTTACTTATTTTTCTTTCCACCCCTAAAATTCTTTTTAAAATTGTGTTTTATATTTAATAGAATTTCAAACCTTCTTCAACCAATGCACACGACTAAATATCATAAATTTTAAAGTAAAAAATATTGGATTAGACATTTGATAAGCAATAAAGTGATATATACAAGTCTATTCAAGTAAGTCTTGAATGGTGGATGAACGATAGAAAGTGGAGAATGAGAATTTACGTCAAGCAAGCAATTGAAGTGGCCCGTAAGATTTTACATACAAATCCCACCACTACGAATTATCTTCGTTGCCAAACATCCTATATTTGCATTATATCTCATCAATTACAGAGGATTTGAGGGTGAATCGTTGAGAAAGAAATAGAAATAAAGATTAGAAGAGAGAAAGGTTAAACGACAATTGTTTCAAATTTCAAGTAATGTTTTTTTTTTTCTTTTTAAAATTAAACTCACAAACAGATCTTAAGAGAAAGTGTGAAGAATATAATACTAAAATTGGACTTTTGAAAATTTAAGGACCAAATAAAATTTGCAATAGTTCATAGACAAAAATAATATTTTACCCTTAATTTTTAATCGAGTAGCAAATTATCTCATTGTTAATATTAATTTCTAAACGAGTATTTAATTACACCAATTACTATTAAATTTTAGTTCCTCTCCACTTTACCTAAAGTACAACTATAATAGTCATTTTCTAAACATATACCTAAAGTACAACCAAAATTCTGTTCATCACTATCTATACGACTGAACAATAATTTCTAAACATATACCTAAAGTACAACTAAAATATCCTTTTCTAAACGAGTATTTAATTACACCAACTACTAAACCGTGTATATTCGTTTGCTATTAATAATAATAAACTATATTATTATTATTAATAATAACGAATATATATATATATATATAGACCACACAATTTTATTTTAAAAATATTAAAAAAGCAAACAAAAAATTTATTTCAAACAACTTCTCGGTGAAGGTGGTTTTCAAACTCAAACTTATAAAATCTATATTTGATGCCGTTGTTATATTTTTATTAAATTTGTACATTAATTTCTAAACGAAGGAGTTCTTATTTTAATTTTTAAGTTTTCAATATAAAAGTTTATTGGCAATTTTAAAAAATATTTTAAAAACGAAGGGGAATTATGATCCTTTCAAGATAAACGACGTACGTATTGATATATTTAAAATGTTCATCATATATATGGTGATGAACAGATATTTTGAAGTATCAATGGATATGAATAAAAATGGAATAAATCTGAAAAACAAATATCTTTAACATTAAAAAATCGCTTTTTTTTTTGGATTATTTGTTTGGATATATGATAAATGATAAATAAGAAACTACGGTTCGAATTTCGTAACATCTTGTATGATCTAGTAACTATTAAATTATGAGTTCGAACTTATTCATTTTTATTATTAAATTCAAAATAATATATATCACCTAAAAATAATCGAAGCACGTATAAATTAGTTCGAATATTTACAAATAAAAAAGTAAACGATATTCACTAAAAGAATAATCATTTGTATGTGTTTAAAGGAAAGAAAAAATTCTATTGAATCTAAGGGTTTGAATTTTCCAAATAAATTAAATTATGAAATTTATTTTTATTTTTTGAACTCAAATTTTATGACAAATATATCAGGGGGAGAATCACAAACCTTACTCCTAAAAGATACTAATAGTCTGATAACTAAATACTAATTTTCTTGAATTAAAATATATTATTACTAATTATGATAACTAAAGGCATCACTAATTCATTCGATAAAAGTTTTATTCTCTTTCATGGATTAAAGTAACTTATCGAACATCACTAACTCATTCGATAAAAGTTTCATTTTTTTTTTAATAAAAGATTTTTTGTTTGGTTCAGGTGCAATGGGTTGTAAAAGTGATGAGGTGGGAAGGCAAAAAGATTTTGTCGGGCGGAGCATTATTGAGAAAGAAAGGCGGTTTGCTTTCTAAAAGGTTAATAATATATTAATTATTATTATGGCTCACAATTCATACGACCCTTCTCAAATTGCACCGCCAACTCCCACCACTTCATTCCTCTCATTATTATTATTATTATTATTATTATTATTATTTATTATTATTATTGTTATTATTTTCCTTTTTCTTCCAGGAATAAAACCCACCCTTGTTTTTCTAACAAACTTTCTCATGTTCACTTTTTTTTTTGACAGGAAACACGTTGACTGATTTGTATATGCCATGCAATCATGCATGGTATATGTAAATGATAAACTTCATTTTTTTTAAAAAAAAATTATACATTTGATCTAAGATGAATATTAAAATTTAATCACCATAATTTTAAAATATAGAATTTTGTTTCAATGTTTTGAAGAAGGATAAAATTTAATCTCTAATATCTAAAAAATTAAAATTTAGATTCGATAAAAATCAAGAAGTTTTTTCTTTTTTGAGAAAAAAAATAAAAAATCTAGAAGTTAATAATTGTTAATTACTAATAAACCAAATATATAAAAGTTAATTATTCATATGGGAGTAATAACGATTTTTTTTTGAGTATCCAGTAATAATGATTTAGGTTAAGTGATTGATTGAAAAAAAAAATAACATCTTCTACATGTACATAATCACCTAAATGACTTATTAATTCGCCAACAATTACAAAGATAAATATTTTTTTAACCATCATGAAATGACTCAAGTGGTCAAAGAAGATCTTGTAAATATTTAAAGTGATGGGTTCAATTTTTTATGACCACTATCCAGAAATTAATTTTTAAGTACACGGAAGTTGGCATATAAAAAAATATTAAAATATTAATGAATCATATAGGGGCTAAATTTTAGCTCTTAAAACTGTAAGTATCAAATTTTAAATTTTAAAATTATAAAAGGTTGAATTCGAATTAAATTTTAATGTTTTTTTAAGACTAAATTTTAAAATTTTAAATTATAAATGACTAAATTTTAACTTTTGTTAAATCGTAAATTAAATGTACACATTACTTTAACCATCGTGAGTGCTTAAATAGTTAAAGAAGATCTTAAAGTGCTTAAGGTGATAGAATATGTTTAATATATAATATTCACCTATCTAAGAATGAATTTTTTACAAATTTTCTTACATTCAAATGTCATAGGATCGCGGTATGTCATGGTGGACTCCATTGACGGCCGTACAAAATGGTAGGACGTGCAGCAAAAGAGACTCTCCAAGCAAGGGCTGATATAACTAAGGGACCATTAGCCCTCCAAAATTTTGAATATTTTTGTTAATTTCTGTAGGTATAGATGGATCTCATATATTTTTAATACCATTTGTTACATGGAGATAAATTAGTGGTCTTTACCAAAGGCTTGGTGACACGTTTTTTTTTTATTTGATGGAATATTTCAATTACGAGTTCGATTTTAAAAATTGATATTTAAAAGTAGTAACATTTTCGGTAATTTAAAACTTATTATGTAAATGTATAGATCTCACTTGTGTATCCGCCTCTTAAAATTTTAAAATTGGCTACTTCAAAGGATTGTGAAAATTTTATACATTTTGAAATTCATTTCACTTAATATTATTATGGTTTAACTTCATACTACCATAATATAAACACTCATTTACACATCAAAGTGTGTTAAGTGTAAGCTTCTTTATTGCAAGTCAACTCGATCCCTCAACTAGTGTACTAATGTATTTTATTTAGTTGACTAACCTAATCTAATTTTGTGTTGATTGGTTATGTTTTTTTATGCTATGAATGACCAATCTTGGTATTGTAATGGGAAGATTTTGACATTAATTTAATTGAAATAGAGAAGAGTTTTAGAAAACAAAATTCATTTTATATTTTGAGAAATTTTCTCCTCTTTCTTCACCATGAATTTCTCAATTATTCGTGGTCATAATTGACTTCTATATAAAAATAATTACATGCGAAAAATAATTGTTTTGACATATATAAAATCCTTAATTTGTAATGAACTTTTAATTTCATATTTAATAAATGAAAAACTTGAGAGATCAATCGCATCTAAATATGGTTAATTTTTAAAAAATTAGTAAATATAATTATTAGTATTAAAGAAATATACCATATTAATGAATATTTATAATATTATATTAAAATATATTAATGATTATAGATGATTTATAATATTTTGTGAAACAGTTCATCACTATAATTTTTTATATAAAAAAACTATGTAGACTAGTTAAATTTTGAAAATAATTAAAAATATAGTCATTTTTTAAATAATTATAAATATAGTCACTCATATTAATAAGTAATATTGTATTCATCATTTTTTTTTAGTCCTATTCATCAATATTTTTGATACATAATACAATATTAATTAATATTTTAATGAACATAAATGCAAAAAATTTAAAATACGACTACTTTTATGATTATTTTGTGAGACTGTTTTTGTGAGACTGGTTTATCAAATATGATTTTCCTTAATTTATTTCATTGTAAAAAAAAAAAAAAAAAAAAAAAAGTATTTGGCTGTACGGTTGTTATCGAGATTGTGTGTTGTAGTTGGTAAGATAAAGAAAAACACAGCGCCAATGACAACATTTGACCACAACAATATTTTTTGTTTGCTGTGTTGACTCGATTTACTAGTTTTTTTTTTTTTTTTTTTTTTTTTTTTCCGTTTTTCCCTTTTTATTTCTTCTTCTCCTAGATATCTATTCTTAGATAAAATATGATTAATTATCTCAATTGATTTTGGGAGGACTAGTCCACATATTTTCTAAACATTATGAAATATTCTCAACTTATCAATATGAGATTTTTAATATACACATATCCAATTAATACGTATATCTTTTCTCTGTTCTACCTCACATTTCTTCCATTATCTTTTCGTTTTAGTTTTTTACTTTTTACTATCTGAATTAGTTTGTATAGGCACTTTTATAGAAAAATAAATCATAAATAATTAACTATCATAATTGAAATGAAACTTATTGTTTCAAGTAACCAATTAGATTTGTATATAACAAAATGTACTATCACACCATTATGTGTATTAACCATCATGGGTAACTAAATTGGTCATAGAGAGTCTTGGGGTACATAAAGTGATAGATTCAAATTTCATGGTCACCACCTACCTAGGAATTAATTTCAAATTAATACATACGGGTTTCCTTGACGTGCACTTGTGCACGCAAGCTTGACTCGGATAGTCACAGACATCAAAAAAAAAAAAAAAACCATTATATATATTGCAACGTATAAATTTATTAATTTTAATGATGATCAAACTTATGCATATAAGGTAGAATCCCAAACTAACGAAAAAAAAAAAGCCTAAAATTACCCTATTAGCTCTTCCTCTGAAAATTTGAAACTTTAGAATGATTTATATTCTTTTTGTGTTTTAACCTTTAGTTTAAAAAGTAAGAAAAATGAAACTTAGCCAAAATAGTATAAAATGTAAAATGGTAAGAAAAATTTGTGCAGGAGAGAGTGTCAGAATGTTTCACGGGTCATTTCGTCACAAGAAAACGAGGCTGCCCTCAAAAGAAGGGTTTTTTTTAACCATATATTACTGCCACTGCCCTAAACTGTAGGTCTTCTCCACGCTCCCCAAAACCAACAACACAATGATTTAAATCAAGTTTTAAATTTCATTTTAATCATTTAACCTTGGTTTGGTTTGCGGATTGAGATTGAGTTCTCCGGAATACAGTATCGTAATCAAATTCTCTGGAATTTTGATTAAGATGTTTGATTTATTTTATTGATAACTAAAAATAAAAAGAGTATTGTTTCGAATCTTCAAATTCTAAAGCACATAATCAAATTTCTTGTGATCTTTACATTTACCAAACAATAGATTTCAAACAGAAAATCAAACAAGGCCTTATTAGTCTTCTTTTTTTTAATTAAAAGTTTCAAAATCTATAATATTATTGGACTATTATTCAAGCATAATTAATTTATGGAATAAATTGGTAACATCTTGATTATCTTATTTGATGTTAAATAATTTCAACTCACGTATCACGAGTTGAGTCTAAATAGATATCTAGCTTTTATATTAGAATTTGTTGGTTATTCTCTCCTAAATTATATATATATATATATTCAACTAGTTAGAATTTAGGTTGTTGTATTTCCAATTTTAAATTACTAGTTAATATTTTAGATTTAGTTTCTGTTACATCATAATAGAGGAATAAAATCTTTCCATTTTTTATACCATATTGCATTTTCCCAATTGGTTGTTATATTTCCAATTTTAGGTTATTGTTATAAATATTTTATTTTAGTTAGGGTTTTATAATTAATTTATGTGTAAAAATACATCTTTATAAATGAAATAAAATCGTCGAGTTTTTACTCTTTCAACTTAATATATATTGTTTTTTTTTTCCTGGGATTGTCATCTAATTTCTTAGGCATTCATAAGTATATATGAACATTATTGAACTATCGCTTTTATTATAAAAACAAAAAGCAAATTAATCAAGAGTCACACATTACAAAACGACTATCTTTTAATATAGATTTTATGGTGTAAGTGTTAAAATCTTCATGCTCCTTATTTAATGTTGACTTAACCAAAAAGTATAGATTTAATTCGATAGCTCCAATTCTGGTTGAACTAAAAGAAAATGTTGAATATCAAATTAAAATACTTACCTACTTTTTTATTTGATATGGTTAACTCTATAGTAAATTTGTTTGAATTTGGTTTGAAAGAGCAACATTCAACACGCCTATTTTTTTGTCAAATATTTTAACGATTGTCTTAATATTATGAGTTATTTTTTTCAACTAAATGAAGATTATGAAAGTATATATATATATAAAAAGTCAAACTCATACTAGATCGATAGTTCGTTGATTTCATACTTTAATGAAAATTTAATTCAACACCTTAATTAGATGTTCGATCTCAAAATTCGATATTTGGTTAAAAAAAAATTAAGTCAACTCATAGTCACGTGAGAAACCTTCAAATAATTACTCAAAACCCAAAGACCTATATCCAATCATGATTTCCCTTTTACTCCCCCATCGCAACATACTTAAACCAAACTTTTTTTTTATTTTAATGTTTGTGAGTATTCGAATAAAATTACTCGACTATTTTAATAAAAACAAACTATATGTTTTTTAAAATTTTGGTTGTCAATTTCTTTTTAATTAATAAATCAAAAATTAAATATGCACTACGAATTTAACTTATTACAATCTAATTTTTTAAAATCCAAACTTTCGAGTGACCTTCCTGTCTGGCCATATTTCATTCTAACAAGATATAAAATACATATATCAATAATGAAAGGGTTAGTAACCTAGTGATTTATTATTTGGTAATAATTCAGGTCAATACCACGATCACATGTTCGATTTTAAAAATCGATATTTGACTCTCATATTATTTTAGAATAATAGTACTCCCTATATAAGAATTATTGGTCTCTCTCCTTCTCATAAGTACTAAAAAAAACATGTAATAATTTCATGAAAGCAACCATTGAATTTCAAACTGATCAGTTCCTTATCTTTTCTTTTTACCCCTTTCTTCTTTCCACTCTTTACTGATTGATCTCTCACATTGATTTCATTGGAGTTACCCTTTTTCCTTTTGATCTTTTTCTTTAACCCACTTTTCATTCCTTACCTAATTATAAACTATTACTGCCAAATTTGGAAGAAAAAAAAATAATAATAAAGAAAAAAAAAGACACAAAATTGTGTGTGACCAATTATTTATAGCAGCTGAATAGTAGCTTAAACTTTTATGTAGCCTTCATCATAACTCTGCAAAACAGTTTTGAAGACAAAATATTGTCAGATAGTTCTCCACAAAAATATACATTTGGCTCATCTACAGTTCAACAATCTTGTGATGTTTGAATTTTGTGGTTCAATTTTTATGTCCTATATTAAGATTTAGGGTTATTATATAAGCTCAACATTTGGATTTGTTTCTTGAGATACAATTATCTATGGATGAATGTACCTATGATTTACAAGCAACCATGAGGTAGCCCAATTGGTCATAGAGGGCCTTGGGGTGCATAAGGTGATGAGTTCAAGTCTCATGATAGCCACCTAACCTAGGAATTAATTTCAAATTAATACCTACAGGTTTCCTTGGCATCCAAATATTGTAGGGTCAGGCGGTATGCCTCGTGACATTAGTCGAGGTGCGCTTGTGCACGCAAGTTGGTCCGGACAGTCACGAACATAAAAAAAAATAAAAAATAGTATGATTTACAAGCAATGTCAATTAAAGAAAACGATATAAAGTTTGCTGACAAAGAACTTCATTCGTTGAAAAATATAAATGTGGACAAGGCTCTGATAATGTTATACACATCAGAAAAGAGCTTTTTTTTTTTTTCTTTTTTTCTTTTCCTTTAATTGTTGTGAACTAAAGAGCTGAACTACTAGTCAACATTGCCAAAAATGAGCGAAGAGAAAATAAAAACAACGATGGCATTAAATAATTGTGTAGTTGAAGATTGAGATTCAAAGACTTTTTGTTTGTTAACAACAAATCATATGATTAAATTTTACAGCTGGTTTTGTTTTTTTATTATGATTTCATTCTTGTAATTTTGTTGGACTGTCTTCTATATCTGTTACATCAGGGAGAAACATTTATATATGACATTTCAAAATTAAAAAAAAAAATAGTTATTTAAGCCGGGCTTGATAACCATTTGATTTTTAAAATTTAAATCTATAACAACTATCATACATTTTTTTTTTTTTGGATATATTTACCTCTCACTTATATATGTATAAATCAAACCAAAATTTGAAAAAAAAAATTAAAAGATTACTTTTATTTTTAAAAGTTGGTTAATATTCACTTTTTTTTCTTAAGAGAAGATAGATATATTGTACCAAAAAAAATGATATGGCCTAAAATTCAGTTTGTTATCAGTAATTTTTTTCAAAAAAAAAATCTTTTTTCTTTTTTTTATTTTTATTTTTGAAGATGGACTGTTTTAGTTTCACTTTGTCAAAAAATTATTTGAAAAGATAATCACAATGAAATTGTGTCATGTTAAACGTAAGAGAGAACTTGTAAGAATATGTGGAGTTCATATTAGCTAAAAGGGAACATGTAGATTTTGTAATTGTTGGAGTTTCTGACTTGGTCTGTAACGTTATAGGTTAATAATAGGCTGCAGTTTGTTATTTGTTTTTAATTAGC
>JBBMEF010047984.1:0-13116 GCA_037832685.1 Sicyos baderoa
TTATTATTATTATTATTATTATTATTACTATTATTATTATTATTATTATTATTATTATTATTATTATTATTATTATTTATCAAATTGAGAGTGAATATATCCGAACTCATGATGTCTAAATTAAGAAGTCATATAAAATATTATTTTTAGTAGGTTAAATAAGAATTAATAAAAAATGACTTATTCTTAAATGTTTCTTTTTGTCTTTTTTACCTTAAAATTCGAAGTTTTAGAAACTCAAGGTAGGGTTTATTAGATATAAAATCAAAATTAGAATGATGTTTTGTGGTTTGACCAGACATTTATCCAAAAAACACGTACGAGAATGAGGAGACCCATGGTATTTAATTTTTTTTGGTTAAACATGAAATTAAATTAAACTTAGGCCTACTTTTAAAACACACAATCAATTATATTAATAGTATATAGTTATAGCTACCAATTTATATTTGAAACATCCAGTTTCCGAGGAACATGTACTGTCTCTTTGCCGGCAGAAACTTCTAACGACAGCTTTTACACCATATCCTTCTATCCCATTTCCACTTTTTTTTTTCTTTAACAAAAAAAAAAAAAAAAAAAAAAATCTAAGAACTTCACCAAACTTGATTTATTTATTTTTATTTTTTATTTTTTGAGTTTAACAAGACCATGTTGATAATTTTGGTCGATAACTTTATTGTTTGAAAAAAATAATAATTCTAACTTCTTATAATCTTTCCAATATCACATAAGTAAAAATTTATTAGATGGTAAATCAACTCAAAATAATGAATGTATTATTTGTTTTGAATAAAAAAAAAGGTAAGATAAAATTAAAGTATGTAAATTTATGTTTAAAATAGACAATATTATCCCAATTATGTGAAAATTGAAATTTTACTGACATTTCTATCATTAATAATCTAAAGAAATAAATATTTTTAGTAATTTAAGGTTTATGAAATAATTCCAAGGATTTTTTAAAAAGGAAAAATTGTAAATTTAATTTATGGTAATCGTAAATTAATTTCTTATAAATTTATAACTAAATATTGTAAGATTTTACAAAATAATTTGTAAATTAATACATCTCAAACAAAGAAATAATAATAAGTGGAATATTTGGATAAGGGTGAGAAAATATTTCGAAAATACTTAATTATTCTTGGAGTCACATATTTTTATTTATTTTTCAAAAAATGTTAATATTGATTGATAGAAAGAGAAATACTTTTAGTAAAAATATGTAGCTCTAAAATGAGCAAAATACTTACTCATTCCTACCCACGTATTGCTTGCTCTAATAATAATAAAAACTTTGTTTTTCTTTTTGATTTCCCAACTTCCAATGTTCCAAACCCTCGTAATTCCTAGCCTAATAAAATTATGCTGTTTAATATAATATTGGTTTAGTTATTTTTTGGGTTTTGGCCCCCTTTCGATCATAAAACATATTACATAAAAGTAATTAGGAAGAGAGTTGTCCTAGTTGCGAACATGTACCTTGATTGAATAAAATCCCATTTTAATATATGCTCAAAGCGACAATTAAAAAGTATATTACATGCACAACAACCGACTTAAAATATATCAACAAAATGTAACATATATTACCTTACACTTTAAGATATATTATTATATCATGTTATTGTCAGAAATTGTGCTGCTTAGTTTTCTAACAGTTATCTTTAGATTCTTTACGAATGGAGGTGTATATTCATGAATAAAAGTTGCTGTTTATATATATATATATATATATATATTATCAAATTGAAGGGGAAATTCAAACACGTAAATTTTAAGTTATTATCAAATTATAGATCACAATTAAACTTCCGCTAGTGTCAACATTTTCAGAATCAAAATTGTAAATGTGGTGTTAAATTAGGTTATTATCAAACACTAGTAGAAAATTAGGTATCAATGGCGGCCAATATCACCATAAAAAGGTATTCATGACGGTTTATTGTCCGTTATGAATACGAGTGACATTGATAATTATTGATGGCGCGCGAAGAATCAATGGCGATAAATACAAAATTAACTAAAGATAAATATATTACATTAACAAAGTTCAAGTAGGAAATGTTAGTCTTAAAAAAAAAAAGGAAATGCTTTTTTTTTTTAACACGTTTTTGAAAGTTACTAAGTTTCGCATAATTTTTTAAATTTAAACATATTGATTGAATTTTGATAATCAAGTAGGTTAGACATTCGTTAAATATTTTTTTAAGTATTCATTAAACCTAAAATTTCAGATTTTATTAAGTACTTATTTTTATTATTATTTTTTTTTTTATCAAAATGTGCTCCTTTGAACATTTGTGGTTAAAGACGGTTGGAAAAACTTAATCTAAAATATTATCTAATATATTTAGTGACATAATTTAAGAACGCATCAATGATACAATTAAATATAGTGGAGCGAAACTCGGACATTTTATTATTATTAAAATACTCACGCGCCCTTTCGGGTGGTAGGCAAAGCAGAAGGGGAGCGTGTGAACGGTGGGAATGGTGGCGGTGCCTGCGTGGCGGAGGTGCCATGTCATCAAGAAGTGGGGCCCAAGATATGGACGTCCACGTGGAGAGACCATGCCACCACGTCGGTAAATGCGGTGAATTATGCAAATTGATGCCTTTCACCGTTTGTCTAGTCACCTCACCCTCGCATGCAATGCATTAAATCTGATTGTTCCCCAACCACGTGCCTTTTGGCCCCACCAACCCCATTCATTACCCACGTGGCATTTCACCCCCAAAATTAATTCTACATTTTACTAAAGAAAAAAAGATATGTAAAATTAAATGAGGCTTTGAAATTTATTACTCGGAATCTGTTAGTGAGCCTAATCAAATGTAGCCGTTGGGGTCTTCTCTCTACGGCACCGTTTTACATATTTTATATCTGTCCTAAACGCTGTCGTTTTGTTCTATTTTTTGCCTAACAAACTGTGTACGTGGCTCTATATTATTGGCTGCTTTATGCCCTGATGTAACCTCCTCTGCCTATTTATCCAGAGGCCTGGCAATGGAAAATTATCGAGCATTTCACTATCTTCTGCTCTTTCTGTTTTCATCATCTTCCTCAATTTAGGGGTTTCTAATATTTCTTTGTTGGTATCAGAGCTCTAGGCTAACGCCATGGCTGATCAAACTCATGCTTCCGTGAAGAGCACCGTAGCGTCTTTTGCCTCTGGTTCATCCAACCCAGCAACAACAGGCCAGACCTTCAACTCTTCTTTTGGTCATCCATTAAGCACTGTCTTAACTGTAAAGCTGGATGAAAAGAACTTCCTCTTGTGGCGCGGAATGGTGCTTGCTATTCTACGAGGTCAAAGAGTCGACGGATTCGTTCTGGGCACAAAGAAGCAGCCATCAGAATACACTGAAATGTGTGATGAAAATGGATTGATGCAGAAAAACCCAAATCCCGAGCACGAGGAATGGGTCACTGTCGACAGAGCACTCTCTGGCTGGCTGTTTGGTTCAATGGCACCTACCATAGCAGCTGATGTCGTTAACTTTGAAACGTCGAGAGAAGTCTGGACAGCTCTGGAGCTCATGTTTGGAGCTACCAGCAAAGCTCGAATAAATCAACTGCGGGCAAAACTGCAGAATACAAAGAAAGGGTCTATGAAGATGTTGGACTACCTTTCAACAATGAAACAAAATGCTGAGCTTCTTCAACTAGCTGGAGCTCCTGTTTCTTTATCAGATCTTATATCCTATGTTCTTGGAGGACTCGATGCTGAGTATGTCCCTGTGATATGTGCTATTGAGGGAAGAGATTTCTCCCTATGGCAAGAGTTCCATTCTGTTCTAATCACCTTCGAAGGAACTCTAAATCGATATCTCAACACTCCTGCTAGTACCATTATTCCAGGAGGTGAATCTGCCAACTATGCCAACAACAGACAAGGGCAACCCTTCTCTCCTAACAACTCAGGAGGTGGTCGCGGTTCAAATCATCGTGGCCAACAAAACCAATCACAAAATGGAAATGGATATGGAGGTCGAGGGGGTCGTGGTCGTGGACGAAACCAAGGAGGAAGAGGGCGTTCTTATGGTGGTAGAGGACAAAACCACAGTTCTTCAAACAACAACTCTCCAGGCAACAACATCCCTTGGTGCAATATATGCAATCGACATGGCCATGATACCTCTATTTGTTGGTACCGTTTTGATGACTACTCAAACAACTCCAACAACCACTCTCGCAACTCAGTTAGCAATGGGAACACTGCCTTAATTGCAACACCTGAGGTTGTTACTGATCCATATTGGCTTGCTGACTCCGGTGCAACCAGCCATGTTACAAGTGAAGCATCCAACATAAGTGACAAATCGCCTTACACAGGTAATCAAACTCTCACTGTTGGAAATGGGTCTCAATTGCATATTGCTGATGTTGGTAATTCTGAAGCTCATAGCCTTACTCAAAATATTAAACTGCAAAATATACTTCATGTTCCTGAAATTTGTAGCAATTTACTTAGCATTTCTAAACTGACTGCCGACAACAATGTATTTGTTGAATTTCATCCTCTATTTTGCATTGTGAAGGATAAGGAAACAAAGCGGGAGGTGCTGCGTGGAACACTCCGAAATGGGCTCTATCATCTCCACCTACCTCTTACCTCTTCATCTAATGAGTCTCCCTTCAATCCTAAGTCTTCTCAACCTGTTCTTCCAAGTTCAGATGCTGTTTTTAATTCTCCTTCAAGTTTTATGTCAAGCACTAGAGTCAATAACAATGTGAAGTCTAAAGTGCCTAAGTCTATATGGCACCAAAGACTAGGACATAGTTCTGATCGTGTCGTGTCTTTAGCTTTAAAATCATGTAATCAAGTCTTATCCAGCAATGAGAATGACTTCTTTTGTGAATCATGTCAATTTGGCAAATCTCATGCCCTTCCTTTTCCCTTTTCCAAAACTTTGTCCACCAAACCTCTTGAACTTGTTACATGTGATCTGTGGGGACCCTCTCCTATCTTGTCGACGGCTGGCTATGTTTATTACATAAGCTTTGTTGATCATTACAGTAGGTTTACTCATATCTACCCTCTTAAAACAAAATCAGGAGCCCTCAATGCCTTTGTCCAATACAAAAACTTAGTTGAAAACAAGTTTGACAGTAAAATCAAAACTCTCCAAAGTGATTGGGGAGGGGAATTTCGATCATTCTCTTTGGCTCTCCAACAATATGGCATCTCTTTCCGACACCCTTGTCCTCACACGAGCCAGCAAAATGGTATTGTTGAACGAAAACACAGACACATTGTTGAAATGGGACTCACTTTCCTAGCTCAAGCCTCTATGCCTCTCACCTACTGGTGGGATGCTTTCCTATCTGCTGTCTTTGTCATAAATCAACTTCCCACACCTGTTTTGTCCAACAAATCTCCATTTGAAATAATCTATCATACTGTTCCCGACTTTACCTTCCTCAAGGTGTTTGGAAGTGCTTGTTATCCTTGTCTTCGTCCCTATCAACAACACAAATTTCAGTTTCATAGCACCCGGTGTGTTTTTCTTGGCTATAGCGAAAGTCACAAAGGCTATCGATGCTTGAGCAAAACTGGGCGACTATACATATCTAGACATGTTGTTTTTAATGAAAACATGTTTCCCTTCAAAACTGGATTCCTTGATGACTCCTCTGACCCTATCACTCCTGTTGTTGTGTCCACCCTTCCTTTTCCTCAGCTTTCACACCCAGCTCAATCCTGCCCCTCTACTGAGAGTGTTCCACCAGCACCCTCAACAAACAACACTGCCTCAACAAGCTCTAGCACTACCACATCGCCTACTGTGTCTCTTCACAGTCCCATGCCTGTTCCTGAAGATGTGCAGCCACTCGATGGCAATGACCTTGGTGGTTGCCCTGCTATTCTTCCCACTGTGCTTCCTGAAGTTCCACAACATCCCATGGTCACACGCTCCAAAGCAGGTATTTTTAAGCCCAAAACTTGGGCTTATCTAACAGCTGATACCTCTATGACTCAGGAACCAAAAAATGTCAAGGCTGCCATAGCATCACCTCAGTGGAAAGCAGCTATGGAAAATGAGATTGCTGCCCTTAAAGCAAACAACACATGGACATTGGTACCTACTGAGTCTCACATGAACCTTGTTGGCTGCAAGTGGGTATTTCGTGTAAAAAATAGAGCTGATGGAACCTTTGAGCGCTGTAAGGCAAGGCTTGTTGCCAAGGGCTTTCATCAACAACCAGGAATTGATTTTCATGAGACTTTTAGCCCAGTTGTGAAAGCTCCAACAATTCGGATTGTCCTAACTCTGGCAGTGAATAATGACTGGGATATCAGACAAATTGACATCAATAACGCGTTCTTAAATGGTGAGCTCACGGAAACAGTTTACATGACTCAACCAGCTGGATTCGTTGACAGTACACATCCTAATCATGTCTGCAAACTACAAAAGGCTTTGTATGGCTTGAAGCAAGCGCCTCGGGCGTGGTTTGACAAGCTAAAAACTACATTAAATCAATGGGGCTTCACAAACTCAAAGTCTGACTCCTCCCTGTTTTTTATACATGCTGGACCGATCACTCTTCTTGTTCTCATATATGTTGATGACATCATTGTCACTGGAAACTCCACCTCCCACATCAATATCTTCATTGGCAAGCTGAATTCCACCTTTGCCTTAAAAGATATGGGTAATCTGAATTACTATCTTGGTGTTGAAGTTAGTCGAACATCAGAAGGGCTATATCTCACACAAACCAGATATGTCAATGATTTGTTGAACAGACTTGAGCTCGACAATATTAATCCATGTCCAACTCCTGCCGTTACCAGCAAGCAATTGTCTCTTAATGATGGTGATGAGTTGCCCAATCCAACTGTGTACCAAAGTCTCATTGGTGCCCTCCAATACTTATCTCATACTCGCCCCGACATATCCTTTATTGTCAACAAATTAAGCCAGTTCAATCAAAGACCTACCTCTGTTCATTGGATTGCAGCAAAGCGAGTTCTTCGCTACCTTAAAGGGACAATTCATCATGGATTATTTATACCAAAGTCTCGGTCCACTTTGATCACTGCCTTCAGTGATGCTGATTGGGGGTGTGGAATTGATGACAGGAAAAGCATTGCAGCTCACTGCATCTTTCTTGGAAGTGCTCTTATCTCTTGGAGCTCTAAGAAACAACAAGTTGTCGCACGCTCTAGCACAGAATCGGAGTACCGTGCCCTTGCTCACTGTGCTGCGGACATCACCTGGGTTGAATCGCTCCTTCGCGAATTGCAAGTTCCTGTTCCGCGACCACCAACTTTATGGTGTGATAACACGAGTGCACTCTCCTTAGCTGCAAATCCGGTGTTCCATGCACGGAGTAAACATGTTGAAATTGATCTTCATTTCGTTCGTGACAAAGTTCTGGCCAAGCAACTCAATGTTCGCTATGTCCCTACAGATGAACAAATTGCAGATGCTCTCACTAAGCCTCTAACCGAGCAGCGGTTCTGCCTTCTCCGATCCAAACTCGGTGTGGTAATCTCACCCTCTCGTTTGAGGGGGAATGTTAGTGAGCCTAATCAAATGTAGCCGTTGGGGTCTTCTCTCTACGGCACCGTTTTACATATTTTATATCTGTCCTAAACGCTGTCGTTTTGTTCTATTTTTTGCCTAACAAACTGTGTACGTGGCTCTATATTATTGGCTGCTTTATGCCCTGATGTAACCTCCTCTGCCTATTTATCCAGAGGCCTGGCAATGGAAAATTATCGAGCATTTCACTATCTTCTGCTCTTTCTGTTTTCATCATCTTCCTCAATTTAGGGGTTTCTAATATTTCTTTGTGAATCTATTGTGAATTGGAACATTAATGACTCCCAGTTTATTAATTCACATAATTAAAGTTACTCTAACTTATTAGTTTAAATTTTTGGGTTGATTAGTGATATAACAACAGGGTATAAGAGTAGGAGGTCATGATTCAAATTTCTATCTGTTAGGATCTCACAAATATCCCACATTGGAAAGCGGGAGAGTCCAACATCAATATAAAAGAGATATGGGTTACTCCCCTCATTGCCAATTGGTTTTGAGGTGGAACCACATATTCTCACATGGTATCAGAACCCATAAAATCCAAATGGGTATTCGGTCAAATAAAATGAAATTGAGATCTGATTCAAGATTGGTGAACCCAAAAGAGGCACCATCTTAAGGGGGCATGTTAGGATCTCACAAATTGGTTTTGAGGTGGAATCACATATTCTCACACTGTCAAAATTAAATTTATCTCAACTCACTAACTTAAGCTTTTGGATTGGTTGGTAGTTCAACATAATTCAACAACGATATTATTTTTTTTTATTTTTTTGTGAATTCACCTACAAATGAGATAGGTGATTTAAATTTCTAATCTTTTAATTATCAAGTCATATACGATTCACTTGAGTTTGATTACTTTTGGCAACCCAAATTGCTTTTCACATGTGAATAAAAAAGAGATTTTTCATATGATCTCATTTAAAAAATTGCACCTTCCTATCGAGGTTCTTTTTTTTTTAATAAATACTATTTTTTTTCGTTAACCATATACTTAATTCATTCATTAACTTTGCCCGTTTGCGTGGTTTTAGAGAATCATTAATATTGAGTTGAATTTATTAATATTATTGCTAAGAGAAGACTCGTCGATTTGCCAAGTGCCAAACAAATGTGTCCATCATTTCTTCTTCTTCTTCTTCAATTCTTTTCCATTTAGAATGATTAATCCAATCAAGGGGCTATAATTCATTGTAGGGACATGCTGTTTTGGGTGATTGATCAAATCAAATGGCTGTCTTCATACAAACACCATCATGTGTAAAATCATAACCTTCAAAATCCACTTGTGATTGGGAAGATAAATAATCCACTCTTCAATCAATTCCACAAAAAAAAAAAAAAAAAAATTGATGGATATTAATGAGAGAAATACCTTATAATATGAACTATTTTCGAAAAGCTCTACTTTCATGTTCAATATTTTTAATGGAATTTGTATATAAGTACGTTACAAAATAATCGTTTAAAATATTGTACGATTAGATGATTAATATTAAAGTATAAAATATAAGTACAATAATCTATACTACTAAAAATGTTTTGTTTAATAATATTGATGGAGGTATATCTTACATTAAACTTCAAATGAATTCAGTTTGGTCGATTCAAAAAATTTCATCTTATCCCAAATTAAAAATGTGAAAAATTTTCACTGTCTGTTCCTTATTATCAATTGATTTTGAAAGGAAAATATATACTATTTAATAACCCATATAATTGAATTTAGGGTTAAAATGTTAGATTATTATTTTTCTTTAGAAAATAGATGTTAAGTTTTTTTTTTTTTTTTTGACAGGTAGATGTTAAGTATTCTAAATGAAGAAAGATGAATATAAAACTTAAGTTCTTGAGAAGTCATTAAAAGTGGGACCCTCTCACCTCATATATATAGTATAAATTAAGCTTCAATTGCTAAGCCATCAAGCATGCAAAAGAAATAGCTTGTGACCCAAAAACAAAACTTTAATATATATATCCTTGTTCAAGTTCTTTCTGACCACCTTAAGGATTCCAAAACATTCTTAAATTTTGTACCTTTAGCTTTCTTTCTACTCTTTGATCTCCTCTCATAACCAAAAGTAAAAGCTTTTTATCCAAAAATGAGGTCCATTCATGTTGACCTACCTTCTCTTCTCCTTATCTTCATGATCTTCTTCTTCCTATTTAATGAGACTAAAGGTATGGAAATTTTCCCATTTCTTTTAGATGGGGCTTTTTTTTTGTTGTTTTTATATGCATAATGAACATAATTTTGAAACATTTTTTTTCTATTTTATGAAGGTATTCGCTTGGGAAATGGAATTATAAAGCCAGTTGAGCTGCTGGAAAAAGCAATTGTGAGTTCACCCTTTATAAACTTTTTTTCAGATTCCAAATTACTCAATTTTTTTTATTTTTTTTTAATAATAATTCTCTAACCTTGATGGCTAATATATTAAATACAGGAAAAGGAAATTCCATTGGTAGCAGAAGGTTTTAGAAAAGCTACTCCCTGCGAAAATGGGCTTTGTAATTCAGGTATGCTGTTTTGAAGTAATTATTTTTTCAAAAAAGAAACGTTTTGAAAATCTATGCCATAAGTTAAAGATAATAATAATAAATAAATAAATAAATAAATAAAAGCTTTTAGAAACTCAATTTTCAATTTAGGGCTTATTAAATAGGGGATTTTTCATGTATAACAAAAATAGGCTAAAAAATTGCATCTATAGCACAAAATTAAAAAGAATTACACATATACTAAAATTCTGAGTGATTGAACTCAATCGAACTCAATCAATAACTAGTGATTGAACTCAATCAGTTGAGCTCAATCACTTAATAAACTGATTGAGTTCAATCATTAGTTATTGATTGAGTTCGATTGAGTTCAATCACTCAGAATTTTGGTATAAACAAATTTTTGATAAAAATATGCTTAATTCTAATAGAGGGTCCTAAAGTTGATATACATAACAAATTTTCTATTAAATATGTTTTAAAAACAGAGAAGACAGCAAGCTTTAAGTTTTCAAATTTGTTGCATTAAATTGTGGCCCAAAAACTTTAATACATCATAAAAAACAACCCAAATGGGGCATTTCAATGTTTATTAATTATGAATCTCAAATATCTAAAGTGGATTTGATATTTATGATGCAGAAAACAGTAGGAGACTTCTGATTGTTACTTCACCATCATCTCCAATCACTTCCACAACAAGGGTTAGTCAATCATCCCCTCATTAAATTGCTCCTCAATCTAAAATTTTAAAGCTAACCAAATTTTAGTAACATTCAATCCTTTATTCCCACTTTAACACTCCCTTTCACTAATGGATTCAAAATTCATATACATAAGGTATACAACAAGTGATGATTGTTGGTATTTAATTATCGTGTAAGTGGCCTAGTGGTCAAAAGAGCTTTGAAAACTAAGAAGCTATAAATCAATCTATAGTGATCATCTACCTAAGAGTCAATTTCTTATCAATTTCTTTAATATTCAAATATTGTTAAGTAGACGGTATGTATTAGGATCTCATAATTATCCCAGCTTAAAAAAATGGAGAGTTCTACGGTCATTTATAAGAGAATACGGGTTACTCCACTTCTTACCAATTAATTTTGAGGTGAAATCTCAATTCTTTAATAATATGTCTACTCACAGTTATATATAAGAAAAAAACGACAAACACTCTAAAAAATCTTATATATAAAGACAAGAAAATCAAACTTTTAACATCTTCGTTTAAAATATATATACATAAATCCTCTGATCGAGTCAAACTAAAATTTGCAAGACTATTTTTTACAACTCTCAAATTTTCACCATTACATATTTGAGACACAACAAAAATTTTACAATTAAGTGAGTCTTGAGTTTTGAACCTTAAACCAAAATGGAAAAAAAAAAAAATAATAATAATAATAGTGGAGATATAAAACTTCTAATAACCAGACAGACAGCTCTTTTTTTTTCTTTTTTTTTTTGTCTTATACTACATTAAATCTTTTATTCATACTTTTCAAATTTAACACACACATAATTCATAATCCAAGATTAATATCTTTTTTAATATCAGCTTCCATTAATGGGTTTTGTGGTGTAATATTACAGAATGAAGAAGGAAATTACAAAAAGGGCAATCCCATGTCAAAGAAAGAAGAAATGAATGTGAAAGAAAAAGAGTTGAACAATTTAGAGGCAGGCTTCATAGACATTGCAGAAATGGACTATTCTCCAGCAACAAGAAAACCTCCAATACATAATTAATCCCAAAAAGAAAAACACATAAAAAATTAATAAAATTAAAAAAAAACAGTAAAAAAAAAAAAAGTAGGATAAAAAAAGAGAGTATAACAGACAGCATTACAGAAATGCTGCAGGTTTTTAGGGTTTAGGGAACTGTCCTATATACATAGCATTACTAAAATGCTATATATTATTGTTATTATTTGTATTTTTTTTTTAGAAATTGTCCAATTTTACAAAATAATTATAGATCTAGACAAATTTGAAAATATTTAGTACCATAGTCAAATATACAATATAAATAATATTCATCATATTGTATTATGTATTAATTATTAAGTATAAAAAGTATTACTTTATAACGTATATTTGACTATAGTTGCTAAATTTTTTCAAATTTGCTAAATGTTGTAAATATTTTATCAATTTGGTCTGATCCTGCATAACTTTTTTTTTTTTTTTTTAAACTCCTTCAACTACCATTCTTATGATTGGGTATTGAGCCATTTTTATACAAGAAAAAAGTTAATAAATTAGTTTCCTAGTTGAATTATTTATATGGTTTGCATGGATTAAGGTAACACAACAACAAACTATCATCCAACAAACTTGGGTGTCTTTTTATAGTTTTTGCTTTATCTCTTATTGGATAATTTTTACTTTTGAGAAAAAAGAATTAAAAGGACACTGTCAAATTATGATGGAGGTTTCTGCAACAGCTAAAATGTTTCTCATTATTATATGTATAAAAAAGTATCGAAAACTATTTGGTTTGAAAATCAATTGAGTGGTCGTACTCAATTTTATTGGGAAGAGAACAGTCTTATTTTAGTTATAGTAAGAAAAAAAAATTGGTATAAGAATATTCATACTACTTTTTTTCTTTTTCTTTTTATTATTATTATTAATAATGTGAAGTCCTTTTTTAATAATGTATGACTAGTGATAAAGAGTTTAAACTTTCACCTTCAATATCGTTGAATCAAAATAAATATATATATATATATTTTTTTTTTTTTAAATGGACAATATTGTATATGAATGTTTTATTTATTTATTTATTGAGTGGGTATATAATGTTTCATATTATCATTGATGCTTATAAATGAGATTTACTTAAACTTTGTTTAATAACTATCATTTGATTTTTTTTTATTATTATTTTTTTATTTTGAAAATAGTGTTTCTAATTTTTTATAAACATTTTTAAAAATGATTTTGATCTTATCTTTAGAAAAAAGGGAATTTGCATGTATATTACAATAAGATAAAAAAAATTGAGTAAATAGCAACTTTTTGAAAATATTTGCA
>JBBMEF010047995.1:0-13113 GCA_037832685.1 Sicyos baderoa
ATGGAGAAAATGGAGAAGAAATGTTGGAGAGGAACTGAGGTAGGCCAAAAACGTACAGGTTTCAGAAAATTCAATTTTGGCAAAATGAGAGAAAGGAATGTTTGGTTTCATAAATGAGATCTTTAACATTAATTAAAAATAATTAAGGAATTAGGAAATAAGGAAAATCTTGAAATTCAAATTAAGGCAATTAATGTATAAAATGGTACAAATGACATTTTAAAAATTGGAAATCCGGAAAATTAAAATGAAAAACTAAAATTGCAAAAAAAAAAGTTGTGAGACTAAATGTACAAATATTGTTTGAAAGTGATAATTTTTCTTTTTTTAATCTCTTAATTTCCTCTCTCTTTCACAATCCTTCTTACACGTCGTTTTTCTCTCTCTTCAATTTATGACATCTTTATAAATCCATTCCCCTTCAATCCAATCCCCACAGCCTTCAATTCTCTCAAAGTTTGGAGCTTTTCCCACTTTTGCTCTTTAGGGTTCATAGTAATTGGTTTTTCCTTTGTGGGGTTTAGCCAATTTCAAACCTTTGAATTGAATGACCATATTTTCCATAGATTCTTCCCTCAAGATCAATCCTTTTGTGGTTCTGGCCGATCCCAACCACCGGGCCGCCGCCATTTCTTGGTTGGGTTTGAGAAATTTGAGGCTTTGTGGTCATGAAAATGGAACACAAGAATTTGATCACCGAGTTGACTCAGGGGAAAGAGATGGCGGTTCAGCTCAGAACCCATCTTCACCCTTCTTGTTCCTCCCAACAAGAAGCTTGCTTTTTCTTGACTCAAATGATTCAGTCTTCCTTTGAGAAAGCACTTTTGCTTCTCAATTGGAACCCTTCTAATTCATTGGTGGAACAATCCAAGAACAAGAGGAAGACCACCACCACCAAAGATGTGTTCAAGAAGAGGTATATAAAAATTTCATCTTTTTTTTTTTAAACTAATCTTTTTGGTCAAAATTTTCAAGATTATTCAACTAATTTGTTTGTGGGATTTTTCAGAAAGTTGATGCCTAGATGGACTGAGGAAATTAAGGTTTGCAGTGGCACTGCTCCTGAAGGCCCTCTAAATGATGGTCATAGTTGGAGAAAATATGGCCAAAAAGATATCCATGGTGCTAATTTTCCAAGGTGAATATCATAAATCAAATATATTTTATTTTAAAAATTTACCATCAGCGACATATTCTACCTCTTGTAGCACAATTCTTAAAATAATTCATTTAGAGTAGATTATTTTTTATCACTAACTAGTGATAGAAACTCAAGTTGGAATACTATTACTGATAGAAAATACAAGCAGTGATAGAATGAATTTATCATTGATTGAATTCTATCACTAATAAAATTGTTATGGATGAAATTTTTTTGATTTTTTTTTGACATTCATGTAAAACCCCTTTTTATTTTTCATGTTTAATTTTTAGCATAATGAATTAATAAATTTAATTTTAAATGAAGTCAAATGTGTTGAGATATATATAATTAATCACCACTTGTGATTGAATTACAACACTCGTTTGCTTAATACCATTATTTCCACATGTTTGAAGAATAGTCAACACAACTTGGGTTGCAACTTGCAAGTGGAGTACTTTTCAAAAAAAAAAAAAAAAAAAAAAAAAAAAAAAAAAAAAACTTCCAAGTGGAGCACATGGGTTAATTCATATGTAAATATAGCTTAGAAAAGACATCATTATAATTATTCTTTTCACACATGTTTTTTCTATATAATTTTGAAATAAATTGATAAAATGTGAATTTATTTAGACTCTAAAAGGCTAGATTATTGTATTTGAATTGCTCACTTGTCTAATTTTTTTTTAAATTTTAAAAATTTGCAGATGCTATTATAGATGCACTCATAGAAATGTACGAGGATGTTTGGCGACAAAACAAGTTCAAAGATCCGACAATGATCCGAACATTTTCGAAGTAACATACAGAGGACGGCACACATGTAATCAATCCTCTAATCTGGGATTGATTTCAATTTCAAATCAGAATCAAATCCCACAAGAAACCAATCAAAATCAACCAAACTCAAATCCTGAAATTCTGTTCAAAACAGAGGATTTTGGTGATTTTTTACCGCCGTTTTCTTTTCTGTCGTCGTTGTCGATCGGATCTGAAATCGGCGACGAGAATATGTTCTACGATCCGGTGATGGACCCGGATTTCATCGCCGACGCCGCCCTGTCCGCGGTGGCCGTGTCGCCGGCGGCGTCGGAGACGGCCTGGGATTATAGCGTCTACGGCGGCGATATCCAAAGGTTTCCGTTGTCGGAGCTGTCGGACATGACGGAGATAATTTCAGCGACAACTTCTGTGACGAATTCGCCGATTGAAAATGGGGATTGGGATTTCTCGCTTGAGATGGCTGATCTTGACCAGAACTTCCCCTTTGACTGTCTAGATTTCACATCTTTTTGAATTTTTGTATCAAATTTTCTTCATTATTATTACTATTATTACTGTTATTCTTTTCCGTATAGGATTTTGATGCTGTGTTTTTTTAGATAGGGAGAATTTTTTTTTCCACCATGTGACAATAACATTGGTAAGTGTAAGGATTAATCTTTGTAGTCTAGATTTATATCTTGTTAATTGATTTGTTTGTATTGTTTCGTTATGGTTTTTTTTTTGACATGTAACGATTGAATTCATGAATAAAATTTTAAGTAATTATTTATCTCTTCATGTCACTTGATTAAAAACAGAGTAAATTAGAACTCTGTGATTTTAAAAATATTTCAAATTTGTATTTAGTGGTTTTAGTAACTATAAAAAGAGTATTAGATAGTACCAACTATGACTGTTTACATTTCTAGTCCGAAATCCTCGACAAAGAGTAGCAATTTTTTTTCATTTTCTTAATATAAATTGGGAGAAAGACGACCAACAAACAACAAAAGTACATAACAAATACCGATTTTCAGACTCAAACTTATGATCGTAGAGTTGAAATCAACTGACACTAACCTTTGGTAAATATTAGAATATTTTAAATCCATATCAAATTATTGATATCAAGTCATCATACTAAACATCTATGATTGGTCCCATCAAATTGTGATAAATTAAGTGGAATCTTTTCCTTTTAAAACTAGGAATTTTGACTGAATCATATATGAGCTTCATTAAGAAAGCACCATTGATGGGTTGCTAATAGGCTTAGTTATTAATTAAGTCTAGTTAATAGTTTTAACTAGAAAATCAGAGTAATTGATCAACAGAGAAGCAGACTCCATTCAGTTCAACATCTAATATTTATTTTTCAGCCATTTCAAAGAAACAAGTGCAAGAGATAAAGAAAAAGTTCAAAAACAAGAAGAAACCAGTTGAATAGAAAGTAATACAAAGAACAGTTTGGAGAAAAAGGGCAACATTATTCTTCCCACATATTTTAACTATAAAACACATTATCACTTTGTCTTCATAATATCTCCTTCTTGCAACACTTGAAGGCATCCTCAAGTATCATATCACCATCATATTTGTATTTGAAACCTCTCTCAATTAGCTTGCTACCATTCATTTTTATGCTCCTAGTTGGTGGCACATCATCAGAAAGCCTGAAACAACACACTCATCCATTCAACAAAAAATGAGAATCAAAGAATAAAAGAACCAGAGGCAACCTACACACACATTTACGTGGTACGTCTCTATTTGTTACGAATACTGGAGGCAAAAAGAAGGAGGGTTTAAAGAGAATTTTTGTTAGGGACAATGAAGTTTGGAGAACTTCATATCGCTCTGATATTGTAGGTATAATCATCATGGATTGACCTAATGGTTAACAACGTTATAACTAACTAAGTGGATCAAACATTATGTTCTAGGTGCACGCAATTTGACCCTGAACACTCACGAATTCCCAACATCTTCCCCCACTAACAAAGTAACACTAAGCCTCTCCTCTCAAGTAGTTAGCTTACTGAACTACACATGACTATTTTTTTTAACTAGATTACTCCTTACTTTAGAGGACTTTCAATTTTAAAGCTCAACCATAAATTTTGCTTATAACTAACTATGACAATGTCATTAAAGCTATCTTTCTCACTCGTAAACCCATGAATTTTCTCTTATCTAGCCAACGTAGGCAATCATCGGAATCCAAATAATTTTTATGATGTACCACAATTAAAATCTCATACCAGAATTGGGATACAAACAAAGTTGTCCTACATTGGTTAGATAAGGGAAAGATCATGGATATATATAATTGGTGACAACAATCACCTCTGACGTGAGACTTTTTAGGTGAAACAAAAAAAAAACTACGAAGGTGTATGCCCAAAGTGAACAATAACATACTAATGTGAAAGTTCGGGTAGAGATGTGATTCTTATCAACTATGCCATTTCGTAACTCAGGATAACAAATTCAAAGGATTTCATCAAAGGATATAATTCAATTGAAGACATCAAGAAAAAGAAAAGTTTAGACTTCAAGGAAGGGGAGGAGACCAACCCAAGTTTTTGTTGCAATTGAGGGTGATGGAGATGATAGTATTTGGCTATGTCTGGAGATGACAAGAAAGAACTTGCACACAAGAATCTGCCATGGATAGAAGATTGTTCCATACACAAAATGTGGGCTTCACAAACATCATCCAAATGAACCAGTGGGATTTTACCACTCACTTCTTCCAGAAATCGGAGACATTCGAAGGCTGCAGTTTGGTCTAAGAATTGAGAGAAGGTCATAATGGTGGTTATACATGGACAAGAATCAAATGTATCCCCGACGATGAGGCCGCACGCCAACGAAACCACCTCCAACTCGCCGGATTCGTCGCTCTCTCCAAATTCGAGTAGCTCTTTCTCTGTCACTGTCTTTGAATTTGTGTATCCCTGAAACAGAGCATGCAATAATGTTTGAATAAGTCAAAGTTGATGAATACATCAAACTATGTAAATAACTGAACTCAATCTAATAATGTTTTTGGTTGAGTTGGGTTTTATTGATTGTGTAAATATCATTTTTTTTTTACTAACAACGAACAACCAATCACCCCTCATGACTTAGATTTTTCCTTCTTCTTAGCGATGTGGGATACTTTGTCCTTTGTTTTACACCGGGATACCACCCCTCAACAAAGTTACCGAGCCATACGAGACTGTCAAGAGCTTGGCTCTGATACCATTTGTTAAGGGCAACAAACATCCACAAACCTATATGATAATATTGTACACTTTGGGAATCACCCTTCATGACTTTGTTTTTGGGCATCTCCCAAAAGGCCTCACCCCAATTGAGCTGTTGTTCTCTCCTTATAAACCCAAGATATTTCCCTCTTCTTAGCGATGCGGGATACTTTGTTTACCAAACATTATAAGATTTAACTCATGTTTAAATTTGAATCCTCCTCCAATTCATAAATGTTATGAATTTTTTATTTCAATGTTCACTTACGATCAACCGATGAACACCTTAAGACTGCAAATTATTCAACCTGATAACAAATTCAATTTATATAATCATAATTCAATCTAATTCATAGAAATCTCAACCAAACTTTAGGATTTGGTTTGTTTTGGTTTTGTAAATCTCTAATAATAATGATCTAAATGTAAGTTCGATACCTGGAGATGTGAGTTTGAATAGGGATAAGAAATGTTTAGAGGAGTCCAGCAGGTTTCATCGAGAAAGTCCTTAAAACCACCACCGCCGCCGCCGCCGTCGTGCTTCACCGGCGACGTCGACACAATCGACCCCGTGTAAATCAACCGCTTCACCGTGCCCGATTCAACGCTAAATTTGGCTATCTTCTTGGCGGCGGCAACCGACGCTTCCGTAACGTTCTTGTACTAATTTAAAAAAACAAAAACAACCCACAAATCAAAATCAATACTTTCGCGATAATTTGATTGTTTGGTGGTAATCGAGTTCAATCCCGAACCTGAGTTCCATGAGTGTGGTGTAAAGGAGTAGCAACATGGAAAACAAAATGGCAGCCTTTGATGGCAGATTCAAACCCACTTGGCTCGTAGATATCGGCTTTAAACAGAATCAAATTGGTGGCTGCATTAGGGAGATTCTTCAAAATCCCAACTTTGGATTCATCATCTACAAAATAAATAAATCAAATCAAATCAAATTTGAGATAGATTAAAAAAAATGTAATTTGTGTTTTTAATTACTGGGGTTGCGAACGGTGGCGTGGACGGTGTGGCCATTAAGGAGAAGGCTTTTGATGAGAGCAGAGGCCACATAGCCGGAGCCGCCGGTCACGCACACGGTGCACAACCCACACAACGCTGCCATTTTTTTTTTTTTTTTTTTTTTACCCTTTTCTGAAAGCTTAAGGAGCCTAACCCATTAATTTCTTTTATTTTCAAATTTAATGATTTTAACTTTTTGGGGAAATTGGACTTTTATGCATGAATCTTACAAGTGGTCCTTTTTTTTCTCTCTCTCTCTCCTTTTTTTTATACAATTCATTAGTTTTTTACGAAAAATATTTATTTGGATATGATTTTGTTTGGAAGGTTAGAGATAATAGTCTGATTGAATGAGAATTTAAAACAAGGGCATGTTTGTCCAAACAGAGGAATTGGCTTGACTTGACTTCTATTCCATGTTTGTCCCATAGACTTCCATAAGTCCATCCAATTCTTATTCAACTCTACCCGTGGACCCTACATTTTTTTAAAATATTAAAAAATTACTCAATATTTATTTTTTTATTTAAATAAAAACTTCAACAATTCACTTTCTATCGCATCAAACCTAACTTTATTATTAAAAAATTATTAAATATCTATTTTTTTATTTAAATAAAAACTTCAATCATTCTCTTTCCATCCCATCAAACATAACTTTATATTTTCTTTTCTTCCCTCCAAACATAAACTTATTTCACTTATCTCCTCTTCTCTTCTCATCCCAACTCAACCCAACCCAACCCATCCTCTCACAGCCAAACATGCCCTAAGTTAGTTTGCGTAGCTAAAAAACAAATGATTAAAAAGAAAAGTTAAAGATTTATTTTAAATGAATATTAAAATTGAATAATTAAAAATAAAGAGTTATTTTAAGTAGTTAGAAATTATTTTAAATACATATAAATGAAGAGTTATTTTGAGCAGTCAAAAAAATTTGATTTTTTTTCTACATATATTTTTTCCAAAAAAAATAAATACGATGGTATATGGTTGAGAGGTATACTACATATTCTTTTAAATCTCCTTAAAACATTTTATATTTTTTACGATTTTCTAAATAAAACGATTTCTCACTCATTTTTTCTTTTCTTTTTTTTTTTTTTTTGAAATGCACTCTTTTTTGCTTGGTGGAGGTAATTAACGCAACATTATCAAACCATCTAAGTTTGTTTGTTCTTTGTTATTGTTATCACCATCACTATTATTATTAGGATATTGTCATTATCACCCTCTTTTTTTCTATATTTATCATCATTCTTTTTTTTTTTAATATTTTTATCTGTAAAATAAATTTTTATGTGTTTCTAATGATACCACATAGATAAATAGTAGGGTTCTCACACACATTCATATATAGGAAAATTTACTTTATAAAAATATTATAATTTAAAAGTTTAACATTGAAAAATTAGTTATTTAATATAAGTTAATCCGTAATTGACATGTATCTTCGATAAAGAAAGTCGGAGATCGAACTAGAAAAATCACCCCATTCAATTTATTTTACCAATCTGAAAAACAAAAGAAGAGTACTGCCAAGAAGAGGCAAGTTAACATAAAAGGAACTTAGTTACATATGGTAATAATATATGTATATTTGAAGAGTATTATTACACACTAATTAATTAACCAGAATTTGAGGGTAGTTTGACACTGTTGACATACATATCCTTCTTGTGGTAGCATTGGAAGGCATCCTCAAGTATCATATCACCATTGTATTTGTACATGAAACCTCTCTCAATAAGCTTTTTGGAGTTCATTTTGATGTTCCTTATGGGCACTTCATTAGAACCTCTGAAAAACCAATTAATCCAATAACCAATCATTACAATCTCACAACTTCAAACAAAATTATATTCAAATTTCATGAAGATAGTTAAAAGTGAGAAAAACTTTTTAACATTATTTAAGAGATAAAGATAACACTCATAAGATATGAGATAAGAAGTCGTATATATAGTATGAGAGCTAGCTCACTAAACCCAAATGAGTATTGTGTATCTTGAGAATCTATATTGAAGATTCCACATTTAAAACAGTGAAGAAGACACTAATATTCATAAGATAGATGAATTATTTTACGCGACAAGTCTGTGGCATCTAATATAAAGATGAAATGAAGGGCAAGAAATTAAGGAATGAGAGTAACTACCCATGTTTTTGTTGCAATTGAGGATGGTGAAGATGATAGAAATTGGCAATTTCTGCAGAAGACAAGAAGGAACTTGCACACAAGAATCTTCCATGGATTGAAGGTTGTTCCATACAAAAAATGTGGGCTTCACAAACATCATTCAAGTGAACCAGTGGGACTTTTCCAATCAATTCTTCCAGAAATCTAAGGGCATGGAAGGCTGGAGTTTGGTCTGTAAATTGAGAGAATGTGACAATGGTGGTTTCGGCTGCGCGCGAATGAAGAGTGTCGCCGGTAATGAGACCGCAGGCCAATGTAACTACTTCCAACCCCGCGGATTCGTCGCCCTCTCCAAACTCGAGTAGCTCTTTCTCTGTTAGAGTTTTCGATTCTATGTATTCCTACAACACATTATATATAATATCGATATGCTACTTTGCACACAAGAATCTTGTATGGATTGAAGATGACTAAATCAAAATAATAAGAAATTAACATAACTCACTTGACATAAATATGTGTAGAAAAAGAGATTTATGAACATATGGTAGTGAATATAGTTATGGGAATTCAAAAAGGTAGAAATCTAAATCAACACACCATGGTCACAACAGGTTCGATCCCGATAATCAGTATTTTGAGTCGTATAGATAATAGTACCTTGAAATTAACGTTGGCAAAAGGATAAGAAAGATGGAGAGGCGTCCAACAAGTTTCATCCATGAGGTCATTGAAATTAGCTCCATCGTGTTTGATGGGCGACATCGACACGACGCTGGCCGTGTAGATCAGTCGCCTTACCGTCCCTGATTCTACGCACAATTTTGCTATCTTCTTCATACTTTCAATTGATGCTATTCTTCTGCTCTTCTACTTTTGTTTTTTTTTTCACAAAATAAACCAATATCTCCTTCATCAAAAAACATAAACAACCCAAAAATATAACATTTTATTCTTAAGAAGATACCTTAGATCCATTTGTGTGCTGTGAAGGATTGGCGACATGGAAAACAAAGTGACACCCTCGAATGGCAGCTTCGAACCCATCCGGCTCGTAAATGTCGGCTCTAAACAGCACCAAATTAGTGGCTGCATTAGGGAGACTCATCAAAAGCCCAACCTTTGCTTTGTCATCTACAAGATTCGAATTCATAATCTCTTAATTATATGTATCAAAATTTGATTAGTGACGAAGGGTTAGATGCAATTACCGAAGTTGCGAAGAGTGGCGTGGACGGTGTGGCCAATAGCGAGAAGCCTTTTGATTAGCGAAGAGGCCACGTAGCCGGACCCGCCTGTAACGCACACTGTGTATAAACCACAGACCTTAGCCATATGGTTTGTTTTTTCTAATGTTTTTGGGTATTCCTAATCCTTTGGCACCACTGTTTCATATAGGATCCCATTAGACATAGAAAATGACAATCTAATATCATTGTTAACTTTTTCCAAATACCTTTTTGCTCTTAATATTTAACTATTCTATTGTTTAGCCGGCTATATTTATTTATTTTTAGTCCAACTATGTATGAGAGGTGAGAATAGGGATTTGCATAGTTTAAATTATTCAAATTTTTGAGTTGGAGTGCATCGAGCTTGCGTTCATCTCGATCAACTATCCTCATCAGACATATCACCTGGTACAACATTTATATGTCAACAAAAATTGTAAGAAATCAATTTTTAAGTATGTTGTTATCATGGACTAAACTTATAATCTCTTAACTCACTCCTTAAAAATTTCTTAATCAACGGACTATTCATGATAGTAACAAATGTGTCACGTAAACATTTGATATGAATAGGTGTCCCATCGAACTCTAAGCCTCCCCCTCTCAACTCCACTCGAGTTTCATTTCCTTCGCTCCCCTTAGAGCCCTCACACCTCCCACGAACGAACCTACTCGTGAAACTCTTCAAAGTCATGTACACACATCAATGATGCCCTCAAACACCCACAAGCAAACCTTTGTAAGCATTTTTGAAGTCCATAGAGGACCTTCTTTTCCTAAAGGTTAGAGAAAGGACAAGCATAATGTTTCTTTTATGTTTTGAGTTCCAATCCAATCATATTATATCTTTGTCAATGAGATGGTTTCATTTTACACTTCTACCATTACTCAACCAAAATCACAACTCAAATTATTCATTAAAATACAAATTTTCATCATCAAACATATGACCATTAGTTAAATTATATTACCCAAGCTAGTGCCACAAACTTTTTCTATGGATAAACCAAACCTAAATGATGATTTTATTTATATGGGCAAAAAAAAAAAAAGGTTTTAATTGTAAATAATGCTGTTCTTCCACTTGAGAGCCATTTGAGAGATGGCTTTAGAAGAACACCCATCTTCTTCCAAATTCCTCTCCCCTGCAATTTTGAGATTCTTCATTTTCTCACGAATCATGTTCCCATCTTCACCTTCCATTAACGATTTCACCATTTCTGCAATCTCTTCCTTCTCCACGATCCCACTTCGATCGTTGTTCTTCATCCTCAGCGCCACTTTCATATCCTCTGTTAGCAAATGCGCGTTCATCCTCTGTTCTGCCCACAGCGGCCAAGCAATCATCGGAATCCCATTCACCACGCTCTCCAGGATTGAGTTCCAGCCGCAATGGCTCAAGAACCCGCCGGTGGCGCCGTGGCTCAGCACCCCAATCTGCGGCGCCCAATTCCACACCACCATTCCCCTGTTTCTTACCCTCTTCAGAAACCCCTCCGGCAAGAATTCCGACGGCGAATTCTCATTTTCTGATTTGTCGATGGGGTTTTTAACGACCCACAGAAATCTGTGCTCGCTCATTTCCAATCCCAACGCTAATTCCTTGATTTGATCGCTGGACAGAGTGTCCCTACTTCCAAACGACACGAACAGAACAGACCCATTTGGCTGTTCGTCGAGCCACTTCAAACAATCCGCCCTCTGTTCTCCGATTTCATCGGATTCGCTTCTCACAATCGGCCCAATTGGATAAACAGGGGGCTGTTCCTTGAGCAGAGATTTCACAGTTTCAGGCTCCAGTTCCGGGAAGCTATTGAGAAAAATCCCATCCGCCAATCTGAATCTCTTGTAATTACGAAGCAATAGCTTGTACGCGTCGTCTTCTCTATCTTGAGCGGGGTCCAAAAGCTCTTTCCCATGAATCGGAGTACACCCCGGGATCCGAATCGGATCCGGGTGGTCTCTGAACTCGCCGGCGACGATCCGGTCGAGGTCGGGTAAATGGAGGGCGAAGGAGAGCGACATGGCGGAGGGAGGGAAGAAGAGATAGCGAGGGACGTTGAATTCGAGGGCGACGTCGAACGCGTCGGCGGCGAAATGGTCGGCGACGAGGGCGGCGAGGTGGGTTTTGGCGGCGAGGGATTTGAAGAGGTCGCGGAGGAATGGGAGAGAGCGGGTGACGGAGAGGGAGATGAGGGTTTCGGTTTTGGTGTGTTTGGGGAGGTCGAGGAAGGAGACGAGGGGGAGAAACAGGGGAGTGACGGTGGAAGGGAGGTTGGAGACGGCGGAGAGGTGGTGTTTGGTTGGAGGGGTATCGGAGGGAATGGCGACGGTGACGGAGAAGTGGTGGAGGGCGGCGAGGCGTTTGGCGAAATGGAGGAGTGGGATTAAGTGGCCTAATCCTGGACTGGGTACCATCACCAGGTGAGGTTGGGAATCTTTTTGCAGAGCTTCCATGGCTGTGCTCTAATGGCTATGTCATCAAAATAGCATTTATCCTTTTATAATCGATAATCATCGCATATTTATATAAAAGGATTAATTTTTTAATCATATGTAAAAGGATTAATTTTTTAAATAATATTGATTCTTTTATAATTTTTTTAAGAGGAATTTGTATGTATATTACAATAAGATAAAAAAAATGAGTAAATAGTAACTTTTTGAAAATATTTGTAAATCTATCAAAATCAGATTGATAGACTCCATCAATAATGTACTCCATCAATAATATCTGATAGACTCCATCAATAATGTCTGATAGACTCCATCAATAGTGTTTGATAGAATCTATCAAAAAAAAATTGTTATATTTGCAATATTTTTAAAAAGTTACTATAATTCTAACGCAAACTATGAAATTTGTCATAGAGCCTAAATTTCCTTTTTTTAAGTTGTGGCTCTCCAACTTTTAATTAATATTTTAAAGATTAAATTCGAAATTGAAATTGATTAACCCTAGATAATTGGAAGAGTATTTATATGTTTTTTTTTATTATTATTATTAGTTTTATATTTTTTCAAAGTAAGCTTTGATCTTAATTCTCAGTTTTACTTTATTCTTTTTTATATTCTTTTTTTATGCTAATTTATCTTTTCTTACTTTTGTTTGTTATTATCCTTATTTATTTATATATATATATATATATATATAACTTTATTCTTTTTTATTCTCCATTTAGTATGATGTCTAAATAAATGTATAAATAAGGAAATGTTTAACAAAAAAAATACAATATTACATTATTTTATTCTTTTATATATTAATTAAATTATCAATAAAAATAATATTTAAGCTATAGTAATGTATACCTATCGATTATTATAAACACTCATTAATATAGAATCATATTATATTTACATTAATATCATAATTATAAGAGTGTATGTGACAATATCATATATATTAATAATATATTTGCTATTTTTTAAAATTGATAATATTTATAATTATTTTTTAAATTTGGCTAATCTAATAAACATAGGGGAATTTGCGTTGTATAGCAATTTTCCTACTCTGCATTAGAATTATAGCAACTTTTTAAAAATATTGCAAATATA
>JBBMEF010048006.1:0-13113 GCA_037832685.1 Sicyos baderoa
TTGATTGAGTTTGATTGAGTTCAATCACTCAGAATTTTGGTATAAACGAATTTTTGATAAAAATGTGCTATAATTTTTATAGATGGCCATAAAGTTGGTATACATAACAAATTTCCTATTACATTTATAATTATTATCCTTGAAAAAACATTGAAAAAAAAATTAAACTTCTTTCTATTTTCTTACCATGTCGATTGTCGTTGTTGAAGCTCCGTTACGGACAATCTGAATCAGGCCCAATTAAGATATTGGGCCCTAATTCAGATATTGGGCCCAAGTTCCCTAACCAGTTATTGGGCCATAGTCCAATAACTCAGGCCCATAATCACGGACAATCTAAATCAGGCCCAATCATCCAAAAGCAACACGTGTCTTAAATAATCCCCCCACAAATAACAAAATGAAAGCGAGTAAAATGGTGGGTTCATATTAAAACGAAAAACAGAATCTCGCGATATTGCGTAGAAAATGTGAGTAATGATATCTTTTTGGAATTATTTATGTTGAATAATGTGTTTTTTGTTGATACAATAAGTAAGCAAATTAACGTTGTCCCATTTGACAAAAATAATTAAAAAAAAATAAAAATAAAATGATTGATTAGGTTTTAAAGGGGAGAATTGCCAGCTAAAAAAAAGATATTATGCGAAACCAAATATGAATGGCGGCAAGATGCAGCCAGTCACCAAAGGATGATGAAGATTGATGTCGGGAACAGAACGTGCTTCCCATCTAATACATTTTAAACCTAAAAAACCTATTTTTTTCAAAATCAAATATATTCAAAATCTTCTTATTCAAAAAGTTCATTTTAAAAATATGAGATTTTGACTCTTATACCAATTTAATTCATAAATGTATAAAAAACAAAATGTGGCATGGAAAAGCTTGGAGATGTTCTTTATTTTATTTAAGAGTGTTTGAAACAAAGAAATAAAGAAAGATCAAGAATAATTTTTTCTTATAATCATTCCTTTTATAATCAATATTTATTTTTTTCAAAATAATAATAATTATTATATATATTTTTTTTTTTGAGAATTGGAAAATTGAAGCTTTACTCTCTTATACCTGGAATACCACTGACCCGTCCTTAGGCTGTGGCACCTGGATACTTCGAAGGGTATTCTAGTTTATGCGTTTTCCAACGATCTCGAATCAGTAATCTCTTAAAATAACATGTCTTAAAGTTCTTAGTCTCAACCGTTGAGCTGCTCTTTGGACAAAGTTGAAGATGTTGAAATGCAAACAAAGTTTTTTTACATTAATTAAATGAAAGGAAGATTATGATACGGGCGACAATTCTACCTGAATCTTCATGTATGTTCAAAGTGGACTATATCATACTGATGTGAAGAGTGTCTACAAATTAATGTCATAAATAAATCTTGAACACGAGACCTTGAAAAGAGCACACCTTCGAAGCCCCTACACCACCCTTCGGAGACATGTATTTTCCACCATATTATTATTCTTCTCATAATCATTATCATTTTCGTTAATTCAATAAAATTCTTACATTAAAAAAAAAAAAAAAAAAAAAAAAAAAAAAAAAAAAAAAAAAAAAAAAAAAAAAAACCTAAGTAATGGGATGGGGTTTGAGCAGGCAGAAGCAGGAAATCATTACTTAAGAGGAATCTGTCTGCTGGAACACAGACAATAGAAATTGGATTGGCTCTTACTTGCATGGTTTTGCCTCCTTATACATCGAAATGTGTTCTTTTTCCATTCTTCTGAAAATAAAAAAAAAATAAAAAAAAGCCTTTCCCATTTACAGTCATAATCCTCAACATGTTTGCTTTCACTTTTTCTTTTCTTTTTTACTTTCACCTTTTCAAAAAGGCCAATCCCATTTTAAACCCAATACATATCATTTAAGATTTAGAGAAAATAGATGAGTTAATTAGTTATGTATATTGGGTATGAATTTTGATTGAGTAGTTTGAATTCATGGTTCCATATTCTCAAAGAAAGTAGGTCTCTTTGATTATGATGACATATTATTAACACAAAAACAATAATGTTACTCATCTCCTCAACCATTGCCATCTTGAAAAGCCAAAATATTTATTTTTGCATAGTATATATTGATTATTGTTATTAATAATTGAGTGCTACCCTCCTCTGCCCATTTGAAATTATAGAGTACTGGACATGTCCACTCCTTACAAACACCACCCCCTCAATCATGTCAAAAACAACATCAATTACTTTCTATCCCACACATAATTTTTAACATTTTCAACCAAAAAATAATGTCAAAAAGTTAAAAAATTTGTAAGAACTTTGAATTACTAAATATGGAGAGGGTAGAGGATGAAAAATGGAGGAAGTGGGTTGCAAGTGTGTTGGCTTAATCCACTAATTATTTATGGATTAAATAACTATATAATTGTGATTTTCCTTTCCCATTAGCACCAAATTATATAATACTGTTTTTTTTTTCTTCAGACATAATATATAATACTATTTGCCATAAAGACAGAATGGAAGTCACCATCCTTTTCCTTCCATCTGTCTCCATCACAAAGTGGATTTTCAGCTATTAGACTTTTCTTAATATGACAATGCTCAAAACTTTCAACTTTCTTTAATTACTTTGTTTCATTGAAATAAAATTTTCATTTAATATTATCAACTTTGCACCCAAATAGGAATACATACACATGCCTTTCTTTTAGTTTTACCGAAAACAAATGTCTGTTATTGGAAATGTTGTTTTATTTAAACATGATAGGTAAGAATGGTCAGCAACAAACAACAAGAAATTGAAAGATAAATAATTTTAAGCGATTTATTAGTTATGTCTTTCTTTTTCTTTCTTTTTTTTGAAATAGATTTAGTTATGTCTATCTATAAAAATAGAATCCATTTTATTAGAAGATAAAAAAACGATATATTAATAGTGTTGAACTATGTTTACTTTGTCAAATTTTAAAAAAGTTTATATGAAACATCTCGCATAAAGTCATAATACAAACTCTAATACATCATCTAAGATTCTAAACCCCAATTCCTTGACCGGTCTATAATATTTTCATATTAAATGTTCATAATACAACTTAGTTCAAGACATTTCAACGTTTTTTTCTTCCTTTTTCTAGTTAATAGAAATGTTTTAAGTAAAATAAGTAAAAACTGTGTGAGGCAAGGTGAACAAATGTGTGCAATGTTTTGTGTTTGTGTTGGGTTGTTCTTTCAAACGGTCGCCGTGTACGGCGGAGAGTTGCCCAAAATCCCACCATGTGTCCCCTTTAAAACACAAATTCTGAGACAAAAAGATTTAGGGAAAATCGAATAAAAAGAAAAACAATTGTTTCCATTTGAACCACGTAGGTTTTGTTTGCTAATTTTGTGAAGGTGCTAATTCCAATTCCAATTGTTTCTCAAAAAAAAAAAAAAAAAAAATATCCAACTCCAATTCCAATTCCAATTCCAAGTAATCAAACACTATATCCATCCGGGCATCTTTCTGCACTCAACAAGATGAATCAGCACATTCCTTTTTCCATCACAAAAGCCTGTCGGCTATTTTTTATTCAATAAATACAAACTTGTAGTGGTGTTTGTTTGACCTATTTAAGTAGGATTTAGATGAAGTATTTACTAACTTCTCATCAGAAATCTATATATAAACGAGTTTTTATTAATTTTTTTCTCTTTTTACTTTCAAGAATAACTCCTTATTTTTAACAATTTATTTTTAATCATTCATTCATAACTACTCAATCAATTTTAACCATTTATTTCTGATAATTTATTTTAAATAAATTAAAATAATTCATTTTTAACAATTTCTTTTTTAACTACCCATTTTAAATCTACATTTAAACAAGGTTTTGACTCTACCTCCCCTACACAAAAATAACATTCAAACGTATTTTTGCTACAACTCTTAACTTTTAACTGCTCAAAATAACTCCACACCCTTTTAAGCTAAATCCTAGTTAAATATCACAAACAAACATCCTTTAAACTCTTTTTATTACATTCTGGGGGTACAAGGTTTCGAGTTTTGTTGTATTTTGATGATCTTTTTAACCATTAATTTATTTTTTGGATCGATGAATTCGTTAATTTGAAAATCTAACTTAATTCCATTCATATATATTGTTAAATTGAGTTATTGAATTGTGTTTATCTCATATTTTCTCTTTAAAGTCCAACTTATAAAACATGAACCTTAAAAATTAATTTTGTTACAATTGTAAAGTGTACACACTAAATAGTATTAAATTCTAAAAGGTGATGATTTCAATTTATAATGACCACTTATCTACGAATTAGTTAATTTCTTACAAATTTTTTTGACATCCAAATATTTTAGGTATCAATATTAGTCGAGCTGCGCAATCGCAGATAATCACAAATAATAAAAATAATAAATAAATAAATAAATACGGATTAAATCGAGTTAAAAGAACCAAAATTGGCCTATCCACTAATCAATTTAATGTGATTATGAACTTGTGATTGGTTCCATTTTAGTTTGTAAAATTTTAAGACTAATTTTCATCTATAAACTTTTAGATATTTTATAGATAAATCTAAAAAATTTAAAAATGATAGTTAGCTAGCAAAACCTCTATGAATATACAGAAAAACTCTACATTATATTGATCTCGATCACTAAAGATTCGTTTAATAATCAATTGAATTTTAATTTTTGAAATTTAAGTTTACCACAATTATCTTACTATACGTTTTTTCGTACTTAGATATCTACTTCTCACTTATATTTATAGAAATCAAACCAAAATTTTAAGAAAAGAAAATGTCAGCTTCCGAGAATTTGTTTTTATTTTTAAAAGTTTTGTTAGTATTCACCTGTTTTCTATAGATATATTATAGGAAGATGGAACTTGTTGTTAAAGTAAATTTGAGTGAAAATAGACCTAACTTTCAAAAATAAAAAACAAAAAACTAAGACCCCGATTGATAACCATTTGGTTTTTTGTTTTTGGTTTTTCAAATTTAAGCTTATTTTCTCTCAAATTTCCTACAATTTGTTTCAACCTTACTACCATGTATACATATTTCCTTAAGAAAGTAGGGGAAGCCAACCAACTTTTAAAAACAAAAAATAGTAGCTTCCCAAAATTTATTTTTGTTTTAAAAGTTTGTTAGTATTCCCTACTTTCTTAGAGAAAGATGGATAAATAGTAGGAATGATGGAGCACATTGTAGTAAATTTGAGAAATAAGCTTAAATTTGAAAAACGAAAAAACAAAAAACCAAATGGTTATCAAACGGGGCCTAAATAATTTTCGAGATTAAAATGTGACATAAATTTATTTTATATAACAAAAACAGAATATTAAAATAAAATTATAGTTGAAACCCTTGTGGAAGTGGTGGGTTTTAAAAGTTATTCCATGAGTCGAAACGAAACGACACGACTATTTGCTTTTGATTTGGCGCTGCTTCTTCCTTCCTTAGAACAAGTCATTAGTCCACGCATTCCCAATCTTCATTCTTCTTATAATAATTAAAACTTCCTCAACACAAATTCGATCCTCTCTTTTTTCAATTCAAGCTCTAAAAAATGGCTGCATCCTCAGCCGTTTCGGTGGCCGCCGTCTCCGCCATAGTTCTCGCATTGTTTCTCACCGGATTCTACTTCTGTAACCGCCGCCGCCGCCGTCTTCTCTTACAGAGTGTTCAAAATTCAAATTCCGGGTCTGTAAAGCTCCATCACTACCAACCGGGATCAAGTGGCGAAAAACCCCTATTCAATTGGAACGATAATCCGTCGCTCGTCAACGACGCCGTCGAAAACGGATGGACCCAATTTGCTTTCACGGCCGACATGTCGTCTTCTCCACACCCAACATCCTCATCATCATCCCGATTGTTGGGTTTATGCGCGGCCGGCGACATCGAGAAGGAGATCCCCACGGCGGAGATTAGTTGGGAAGTTAGTCAAGGATCGGCCGATTTCATGCAGAAGATTAGGCTTAATAAAGCCATTGATCAATCTTCCCCTGTTTTCTCTGTTCTCAAAACGGCTCTGCCGTTGCCCGGTCCGCCGTTGGCGTCTTTCCCACAGGAAGCTTATTTTGAGATCACGATTTTGAATGTTTCCGGCCATGGGGTTGGAGCCGCCGGAGCTGGGAAAGAGGGGGAGAAGATTAAATTGATGCCGGAAAATTGTAATTCGAAAATGAGCTCGGAATCTCTGGCTTATTTTAGTTCTAGTAATAAAGTTAGCAATGTTGAGGAATTGAAGCTTGATCGGAAAGATGACGGAGATGAGGCGGTGGAAGATGTTATGTTGTGTGTTGGCCTTGCTGCCGGCGGCGGTGGCGGCGCCGGTTTTAGAGTTCCTGGGAGGTATTCCGGTAGCGTCGGATTCAACTCCAATGGCTCTGTTTATCTCGATGGTAAATTCCAAACCTTTTTTTATTTTTTTGATACTCTGCTTCAGTGTTTAGTAATTGAAATTTAAAATAACTAAAAATATAGAAATGATATCCTAAAGAATCCGATCAATTTGTTTAATTCCAGGAATAAAATTAGTGTTCGAATCCGAAAAAGAAGATTGGGGGAAAGCAGAGAAGGTAATCGGATGCGGGTTCGATCCAAAGCAAAAAAAAGTGTTCTTTACAGTGGATTCAGAATTGGTACACATGATCAATTGCAAATCGGAGGAATTCGAGTACCCATTATATCCAACATTGGCGGGCAGTGTGGATGTCACAGTATTGGTAAATTTGGGGCAGAGCATGTTCAAGTACATAGCAGCCCAAAGGACTCCAAATCCTTGCTTTGTTAGTCCGCTTACGAATGCGGGCGGCTGCCATGGCAATGGCTACGAAGATAGCAGGGAGCTTTTCTCCATGGGAATGATCGATTCCCAGTGGTTTAATCGCCTCACTCCAAAACATACTAATAATGTTGTTCACCATACGGAGGAGGATGTGTTTTTTGATGAAATTGAGCTTTTTGAAATTGTTGTCGATGATGAGGCTGTAAAAAGTTAACGTCGAAAAGATTGTCATTTTTCTATTGGGTTTTTTTTTGTGTTTGTTAATATGTGAACTGGGAGTGAATTTACACGACAGATTGAACAGAAAAAGATAGCTACAAAAATTGATTGTAACATTTTTTTTGTAACGAACGAGAGTGGGAACTTTGTAGCCTCTACTATCCACGACATCACTACTTCGTCTCTAAATTTTAGCATCGAAGGAGTGAGGATACAATTAGGAGAGTCTGTAAAAAGGATTCAAAAAATGAGAAAGTTGAAAGGAAGTGATATGCTCCAAGCAGTATAAAATGAGCATGTTGATTTGATTTCAAAATGTTATTTATGCTTATTTTTTAGATAATTAAAGAAGGATTTTTTCAACAATGTTGTCAAATTTTAGACTTTGAGAGTGGTCTAGAAAGCGCTCGAACTAATGTATGCAACGACTAGCCGAGCCCAAATTAATCCACTTGTTGAAACATTAATCCACTCAACCTCTAATAATTTTTATTCTTTTCATCAATGAAATTTCTTGATTTTTAAGTAATGTTGACCTTGATATATCTTCAAAAAAATACATCTTACTCATAATTGTAGTGTGATTTTCATATAAATATTCCCTTTGTACATAAGTAAACACCCACAAGGGACCTAGAAAAATATTCTGAAATTCTCATAATTTTTTCCAAAATTTTGTTAACTGTTTTTTTAGTTGAGTGATTGAAGATGGAAAAAATTAAAAGTTTAAAGTTACTTTTTGGTTCATAGATACTTCTCGATTATTGCACTCTAAATTTTGGTAACTAATAAAGAAATGTGATTTGTTTAAATAAACAAAAACAAAAAAAATGTAATTAAGGTTAGGAATTGATTAGAATTACGTTATTTATTGTTAAACCACTTAATTAGCCGTTAATTATCTGTATTTTTAATCTTAATTATTGTCGTTGGTGACAATGTTTCACTTACTATTTCTTTATCTCTTTGTTCTTTTGACATTCAAAACAAAAACTCTCTGGCCAAAACTGCTTTTTCTCAGAATATTTGTCAAAAAATAAAATGTCAGGCTTTTTTTTTTCTTTTTTTTTTTTTTTTGCGTATAAGTTGAGAAAAAAGTGATTGCAAATATCGATTCTAATGATGGAACCTTTAATTTGGTGTTAAATTAGATTTCTACGAAACAATAAAATTATTAGGCTACCCATATTTTCGATTAAAATGTCAGGTTGTCAACAAAAAATAAAAGATAATAATAACAATAAAATAAAATGCATATAGATTTTTTTTTAGATTACAACAATTAGGAGTGGAGAAGACTCAAACCCAAAACCTTTAAGTCATTATGTGAATTATTGATGCCGGTTGAATTATTAGTTGGTTGGCAAATATTTTGTTTGATGCTCGCATGTTTTTATGAAATTCTTTTGTTTCAAATACAATACGGGAAATTCAATGCATCTGCCATTTTTTCCAAATTATATATAACCCAACAAGATAATTCAAACATTAATTATTCTACTTTTATCTTAATTCTTATTAATTAAATCCAACCAAACCTATATTCATCGTCAGTCCCCAATTTTGGCCTTTTCAAATTAAAAGTCAATCCATTGAATTTGTTTTTAAAAGGCCATCACACAGTATAATTATTATTTTTTAAATAAATAACATTTATATTAGATATTTGTTAACCAACTATTTATTTATTTACCTTTTTCTATTCTTTTCGGAAGTGATGCATAAGGTTTATGTTTTCATAAAAATAATGCAGTGTACTCTACTTGATAACTTTTTGATCATAAAATCTATAAAATCATAATTCAAGCCTCTTTTCATAATCAATTTATTGTTTTTTTTTGTTTTTTTTGTTTTTTTTGTTTTTTTAAGAATCATACATATTTGACAACTAATTTTTTATTTTCTGTTTTTAAAGTTTAAAAAGAAATGTTTGTTTAATCAAAAAAAAGAAAAGAAAAGAAATGTTTGTTAAACATCTTTTGTTTTTTAACAATAAAAATAATATTTAATTAATATTTTAATTTTTAGTTTTCAATAAAATAAAATTAAATGTAATACACTCAATTATATAGATATATATAATTTAATTTAACCAAATCAACAAAATTAATAAAAATAAATACATTGAAAAAGACCTACATAATAAATGTAATACAAATATTTATAGAAAATTTGTACTATTTAGACCATTTTGAAGAAATATTTGCAAATTTAGCCCAAATCAAAATATTTGCAATTTTTATTTTTCAATAAAAAATTCGGAAATTGTATTTTTATAAAATTTCATTATGTCATCTACATCATTAATTGCGATTTTGATTTAAATTCAAACTATCATTAAACATGAAATCTCATTTTTAATTAATTGCAATCTCATAACTTCCATTTTTGAACATTTTATAATTATTAGTAATTAATGTGTTGGATTTCAAATTTCATTTCTCATTTATTTCAAATTTTTCATACGTTCGACTGCCAGATTTTCGCTCGGTATTCTGTTTGCCACATTCCGTTCACCATACAATATTTTCTGCTTGCACAACTTACTTCAGTCGGACAATATAGACATTTATCGCACTTATTTGAAACTTTTTGCCCTATATTTTTATGGATAATAAATTAGCTGTTCAATTTTCCACATTCATTTTCTGATATGTCACAGACGATAGAGTATGGTATGTTCTATTCCGTATTTGTTTTATTTTCTTTTCATTATCCAATATTCATGTTCCAATCCATATCATTTTACTCACATTTACCCCATGATGCATTATACCGTAAAAACATTAAAATTCCATCTTTCTTTTGAAGACTGTTTAATCTACATCGTATTTTCATTCTTACACATATTCAGTTTACATTCTATAACAATCGAACACCATGACATAGGGGTGAACATGGGTTGGATTGGGTTGGGTTGAGGTGATTTTCAACCCAACCCAAAAAATTCGGGTTGGACAACTCTCCAACCCAACCCAACCCAATTAAAGACACAACCCAACCCAACCCAAAATTAAAAAAACTCACCATGATAAGCAATGTACTCAATAAACAATTTCTAACGCCTTTTTGCGATTCCTAGAAACTTAGGACGAACATTAGCATAAGTGTATTTTTATTGCTAATACGAAATTTAAGTTTACCTAACTTCAAAACCTTATTAATAGGTTTAAAAAACAAAAGTCAAACAATAATAATTAAATAAAATAAATATGTAACATATAATATAAATAATTAAATAACATAATAATTATGTTATAGGTAAAAGTTTATATTTTTTAAACTAAATATGAAATTCAGGTTGGTCGGGTTGGGTTGGGTTGATTTTAGGTCAACCCTTGACCAAACACATCCCATGAAAATTCCATAATTTTGAACCCAACCAAACCCATTTATGTATTCAACCCAACCCAATCCAACAAATTGGGTCGGGTTGGTTCGGATTTCTCGGGTTGTCGGGTTAGTGTGCACCCCTACCATGACATACATTAACAATGTACATACATAAATACCGTATAGTTTATTCGTGTGTTTTATACGCATCGTAGGTTCAACAAGTTTAATCCCGACATACCTCTACTTTCTAACCTTAAAAATCTTTCGTCGCTAACCTAATATCCAAAATACGCTTCACTGTACCAGTTTTGTACCGTCGATCTCGGAAGGTCTTCAAATCCCCAAATGGTCTGTTCGTGCGGCGTTGAAACTAGACCGAACAGGGAAAGAAATCGAGGAGAACAAGAAGATGATATCGGCGTCGCAAGTGAAAGGAAAGTGTTATTCGGAATGTAGAGAACTTCAGAAGGTCTGGTTAGAAAACGTGCTTCGGAGGAACTCCAAACCCGACCGACGTCGTAGGGAAAGTGGATAGTCGCTTTTGATTTTCGGCAGGAAAAGGAAAAATGAAAATTGGAAAATCTTAATAATAAAGACAGCCACATTTATTATTAGCAGATCAATGTCAATCATGGGAGCACGTTTTTCGTTGTAGTGGGATGAAAGTTTTTAAACTTTCTAAAACTGATACAGATAGAAATTCAAAAAATAGAGGGTATATTGGTAATTGTATTATTGTCGAATTTTACAAATTAAAAAGAGATGTTTGATTTTGCTATATTTTCAAAGATGAATAAATTTGCAATTACTTTCTAAAGATGACTTAGACATACAAAAAGCTAGTATTTATATAGACAAAAAATATTCATAATGATAAATCAATTCATAAAAGTCAAAGTACAAAATTGCAAAAACAATAATATACCATTTTCGGAACTACAATATAATGTTGATCGACAATTCAATCAATTATTTAATCATGTGATTAGAAGAGCAACTATTTACTTTGAATTCTCAAAAAAAAAAAAAAAAAAAAACTATTTACTTTGAAAATTTTAATTTGGGTCAACAAGGAATTAAGTAGGCCCAAATTAGGCCCATCTGTAGTTTTGGGCTACAGAATTTAGGCCCGATTATTGAAAGTATAGATGCCCCAACATGGGATGAATGGATAAGGGTCCATTTAGGAAATGACTTATTAAACAAAATTATTAGAAAACTAGTTTTAACTTTCTCAAAAAAAGAAAAAGAAAAATAGTTTAACTTATTTAAACTTTAAATAAATGTTTAATATTCGATTTCCAAATAAATTAATTGGGTTATGATACATTGACACATGAACTTGCTAATTATTAAGACAAGTGGCGTAAAATGATTAAAAAATAATAATAATAACTTGTCATCCTTGGAATTTTAAGGTTTCATCAAGTTTGTTGTTTCGAATCCTAAGATTTAGAATAGAATCTGGAAATTTGAAAACTAATTGTTTGATAAATGTAAAAAATGTAAGATTTAATCCCAAAAATTTGATTGAGAATTTGATTACGATATTCGATTCCAACCCATAAACCAAACAAGGCCTAGAGTGGTAAAGATTCGAAAATATGATTTCTTAGTTATAAGTATAATTTTTGTGCTATTATTTGCCAAATATTTCAAATATCATCATCTCTCCACAAAATATTATAGATGGTAGGGGTGAAAAGGAAATCCAAAAACGACCAAACCGAACCGAACCGAACCGATCCAATAATTTGGTTCGGTTTTTTAGAAGTGTATTGGATCTGTCGGTTCAACTTTTTTGAAAACCAATATTATTGGTTCGGTTCGGTTTTGTATGAAAAAACTGAAACAAAATCGAACCGAACCGATTGCTATAAAATAGCAAATTAAAGAAAACCCTAAATCATAAACAGCCGTTCTACATCTCAGCCTTCTCACTCTCTTTCGTTCTTTTCCATTTTCTTTAACCTACTTCTCAATTTCGCCATTTCAAATGACATAATCACACTCAAATCATCAATCTTCTCGACCAAACACAACAACTTCTCATAGATTTTCAGCCCAAATATTGATTTAGCGGCGGAGATTGAAACAAAGGTGGTTCGCGATTGTGGAGGATATTTGGCAGAGGCGCCGGAGATGAATGAAGAGGTAAAAGGTAGATTGTATTGGGTTTGGTATTTTGGGTTTTGTTCTTGTTTTTGTTGTGAGTGCATTTCAGATTTGGAGTGCATTTTTTTTCCCTTTTCTTTGTACTTGCTGTTTAAGGTTTTGATTTTTGTGGGGATTTTGCAGATTAAGATTCATTTTATTCCTAAAGAATGAGAGAATATTTTTAGAACTTTAATGCTGAGTTTGTTAGTTCTTGCTCTTTTGTATTTTGTTGAATTAGGTTAAATCACCCCTCAACCCATACTTCCCAGTTCTCCTAACTAATTACTGAGTTTAAAAAATTGAAAATATCCAACAATAAAAATTAATATTAATTTGAGATTAATCGACTTCACGGGGATTGAGTACATATCTGTATGCTTTGATTCTGTGTTGAATTATGTTAAAACAATCCATCAATCTTGAAACAAACTTATAAGATGGAGTAAATGTAATTATATGAAATGGCAGAAAACCTGGTTTTGAAATGTCACTTAGATTGATGCTGAAGTCTGTAATTTAGGCCCCGTTTGATAACCATTTGGTTTCTTATTTTTTGTTTTTCAAATTTAAGCCTATTTTCTCTCAAAATTCTTACAATGTGCTCCATCATCCCCACCATTTATCCATCTTTC
>JBBMEF010048078.1:0-13103 GCA_037832685.1 Sicyos baderoa
CATCACTTGTACAAGTCTATTTAAGAGGATTCATTAATGAGAAATAATAAGAATTTCTTCTCCTCTAATACTGAAATTTACAAATCCATGACGTTGGTGTTGAACTGATTTACAACTAAACAGTGAAACTACCACTATTGACCCTTTCGGTAACTAAATTTAAGTTTTAGGCGAAATTAAAGTTAAAATTAAGCTCAAAACATGAATTTTAAAACTAAATTAGTAATTTAACACGGTAAGCATTAAACTATAAAGTCAAAGAGAAAAGAAAGTGGCACATCCTAATAAATTTAAAAAATTTAAAAATAAAATTAGTGCACACGAGATTGTGGGGTTCAGGGTGTAGTGGTCTAAATAGACGGAAATGCACAGAAACTGCTGGGTTTTTTGTTCAAATATAATGTTGACTTCAAAGTTCAAAATTATACCAAGCCTTCAATTGCTAGCTACGTCCAAAAAGAGTTGAAATTTCACAATCAAAACTATTTTATATTGATTTGTTTGTGCTACAATCTTTTTTTTTTTTTTTTAAATTCTAATTTAGGGTGGCTGTGATACCATGATAAATTGAGAAAAATATAAAATCTTTTTGTGCTACAAAAATTTAACACCAACCATTTAGATATCAATAAAACTTAGTTTAACGATAATTAACATATATTTTTATTAAATATTATCGTGGTAAAGCTAAGGGAAAAAAAATCTAGGTTAGCATGATAATACATAGGATAGGATTTCTTTTTCCCTCATCACAAACACAAGTAACATTGCTTCTTGATGGAAATATGATATTATTTTGCTAAGTTCTTGGTTTTACAAGTCAAATTTGTGTAAGAATTATGACATTGTCACAATTGCTAGAAATTGGTACTTTCTTGAAGGGAATAATGAAGATATGATTTAGGGTTTACCTCATACACATATGATGATGATGAGGTTAGTTTTTTTTTTTTTTTTTATATCCGTGACTGTCTAAGCTAACTTGCGCGCACCTCGACGGTGATGAGGTTAGCTAGATAGGAGGTGGAGGCGATTTGCAGATGAAGTTATTTGGCCATTGGTGATGGGGACACTAGTAGAAAATCGGATATCAATGGCGGGCATATTTCGCTATAAAATAGTATCCATGACGAAAGAAAACCGCCATTAATACCTCTGCAATCGAAGAGTATCAATGACGCGCAGAGAATCAATAGCGGGCACGTCCACCATTGATAGTTATTGATGGCACGTTTTACCCACCATTGTATATAGATGTTTGACTAAGAATTTCTTCAAAATGACAACTGTTTCATACCAATTTACTCACACTACAATAAACATGTATAAATTGTTCAATAAGGTAACCGCAAAAGTCAATGTGTATACATCTATAATGAGGAGCTTTTATTTCAAGTCTGAAGTCAAAAAAATTATTACAAAAGATGATAGACATGCAACAAAAAAATTGAAGTAATTAAAGAAAAAGAAGAAGCAGAAAAATAAAAATTAAATTAAATAAATAAATAAATGGTCCAGCCTTTTCTTTTGAGATTACAACAATAGATGATAAAGGATTCGAACCAAAAACTTTATAGTTATTGGATATATATTAATACTAAGCAACTGTTTTTTTGTTAAACATCATGGGTAGCCCAATTAGTCCTAGAGGGTCTTGGGTGCATAAGATAATGAGTTCAAATCACAGGTTGGCCATCTACCTAGGAATTAATCTCAAATTAATATCTACGGGTTTCCTTGGCATCCAAATATTGTAGGGTCAGGCGGTATGCGCCGTGACATTAATCGAGGTGCGCTTTTGCATGCAAGTTGGCCCGGACAATCATGGACATCAAAAAAAAAAAAAAAAAAAAGCAACTGCTTTTTGTTGGCTTTTTTTTACATGTTTAAGTTTGTTCCTTCCAAACTACTTTTTTTTTTTTTTTTTTTTTATATCTATGATTGTCCGAACCAGTTTTCGCGCACCTCGACTAATGTCACGGGACATATCGCCTGATCCTACAATATTTAGATGCCAATCCGTAGGTATTAATTTGAAATTAATTCCTAGGTAAGTTTCCTAAGTAGATGGTCACTATGAGATTTGAACTCATCACTTTATGCACCCTAAGTTCCTTCCAAACTACTCAGAGAAAATCCAAAAGCCAACAGTAACAGGAGATGGAAGACATTATTTGGAATAAAAAATAATTACCATGAGAGATGATGTTAATTTCATTTTTTTTATAAAAATTGTTTCTCAAATATAATTTGTAATTCATAAACTGTAATTAAGTGTACAAAGAAACAATTTTGTAGCATCTCTTATAAAAATTGTGTACAAAGAAAGACTTTTTTTTTTTAATATATATAAGATTGAATATAGAGAAAAACATGAATAAATAAAGCTGGTAGTAATTTTTCAAGGTAATTAATATTCTAACTATTATTTGATAAGAAATATTAGTAGAATAGAGATGTATAATACAAATAGAGTAATTATAAGAACAATGCACACTTAACAATACAGAAAACAAAAACAGAACAAACACTAAATTTCTTCCAAAAAATCAATCCAAACAGATGATCTAGATGCAAATATTAGTGTCTAGCTAGAACGGAGGTGGAGGCGATTGATCGACGAAATCGGGTGCCCACGGGTAGCGTCTTCTTAAGTCAAATGGCGGCGGTGCTGTATCTTGAGAAGGATTTTGAGATGGGGATGGTGCTATTATAGGCTGATCAGCAACAGCTGATGAGTAGTACTCTAATTGTTTGTATGCTTCTTTGGTTGCTAAAGGAGATGGATGATAATGAACATATAATCTTGCACTAAATTTTGAAGGAAGATTCAAAGACACCAAAGCAATGAGAAAGTAGAAAACAAATGGGGCCATGATCATTAGATAGATACCAAACAAGATGCTTCAAAATTAGAGAGAATAAGTTTTTATATATAAAACTTCTATGGTGGTTCTAAAAGACTTGGGACAAAAAAAAGAAGACCTGTTTGACTTAGTGGGGCCATCATATGAAACCTTGTCAGTACAGCTGGATGAAAATCAGAGAAGCTTTAAAAATCATCATACTTCAAATTTATTCAGTCACCGACCAAAACAACCAAACTTATACCCTCATATGTTTTTTAAATTTAAATTTATTTTCCCTCAAATTTCCAATCATATATCCCATTTTACCTATAAAGTACCGATATTTTCTTAGGAAAATAGGTGAAATACAAACCAAATTTTAAAAACAAAAATAAGGATACGAGATATTTCTCTAATTCTTATATATTCCTTAAAGTAGCGAAAAATATTCTGTGCATGGAAGTAAAAAAAAACAACCCACGATTTTTACTGACTCTTATATATCCCCGATTGGTTATCTGCTTTGGTGTCAATTCATTTTCACTCCACGGTCACGGGTCCGAACCCTGGAATTAGTATTCGTAAAATCCCCCTTCCCCCAATTTGTATTCAAAAAATAAATAAAAAAACACTTTCAACCGTTGAACTTTCATGAAAGCAATAATTTGGAAGGAGTTCGGACCGGAGTATCAAACCGAGGATGAATAATAATTCCCTTATCCTCATTTGAATCAGCGTTAATGATATCTCTTATAATCACTATCCAGTACCCCATAATCACTAACCAATATTCATTCTCCTCACAATCAATATTCATTCATCTTATAATCATTAATTGTTCCTCCCATTATTAATATTTTGTTCTCCATAATCATTTTTTTCGCCAAAAATACAAACACATAACAATTCTCTCATTACAAACATATGTAACAATTCCTTCCATAACTATTTTCTTCCTCTCAAACACAAAACATGAATGTTACTAATGCAACAAAGTCTTACATCACAAGTTAAATAGAAGGTCTAGAATATATAAGAAGTGGATGAAATAACTTTTGTTTAAAGTAAACAATATGAAAAAAAAAATGTAAATTTTTACAGGGGTGAAAAAACAAAGAAACAAAATTTCCTTTGGGTGGTGTAATCTTAATGGATGAATTTTTATGTACACTAAAAATTTAATAGGCAACGCATAAATAAATTGGAGAAAATAATTTGAGAGAGAAGGATTAGAATTTAGAAGGAAAGAACGTTTATAAACAAAGGTCAAAGAATCCTACTTGCTTTTTGTAACGTTTTCAGCTCATCTTCAGATCCATCCTCTCACATGTCAATTTTAATTGACATAAAATGGCTTGGATTAGTTCCACCGTAGCTAAAGTTGCTGGGAAGCTATGGAAACTGCATCATCCGCCCTCTGTGACGTCGTCAGTCCCGAAACTGAAGATTTGTCCGAACTCCGAACATTATACCTCTCGTATACCTTCTCGCGGTTTTCTGACCACCAATTTTCTGCTTGATGCTCCCCAAATCTTCTCCGGCTGTTCATGCAATTATATAACACATTATAAGAATGGCACATTGGAGCTTTTTACACTCTTATCAAAGATTCTAATATTAAGAGCATTAGATGGTTTTTCGGAGTCGCCAACAAAAGTAGTTGCTCAGAAGCATTCATGTATACTCAATAATCAAAGAGGTCTTGGGTTCGAAATCTCCTACCCTTAATTGTTGTAATCTCAAATAATAATAATAATAATAATGATAATAAAAATAAATAAAAAAACAGTTGAGAGTCATTTTAAAGAAAACTATCTTTCTAAAAGTGTCCCCTGCCCTACAATGCTATATATATATATATATGGAACTTCTAAGGGCAGGGCAGGGCAGGGCAGGGGTACAGCAAACTCCCTCCTCCCATAAAGGAACCAACACAAAAGGCCTTCCAATTTCTAATGAGTTCCTGCCCTACAATTTCACCATTTTAGGTAGGCATTATAATTGTAAAAAGAACGAACAGAAATTAATATTATTCAAGTTTGTCCAAAAATGATATCTTGGAGGCCAATTTTTTATAATTTTCTAGAGCCCAAATAAGGGAGCTTCAGCACATGGATTGCATATTCTAACACAATAATTAAATCAGAACTAGTCAAATTGCAAGTCACACCAAAGAGACAAAAACCACTGTATTTCTACATGCTGCAAATCTAAAAAGAAACAAAGAAGAGAAACATCACCTGAAGCGTACACGTTTTAGATCTCGAGTACCATCCCGCAGAGCCATAAGAGTAATATATACACCAGGCTCATATTGTTCAATCCATTCAGCCTCAACTTGAGTAGCATTAACCAGCACAGAAGTTTTGGCTCTAGAATTATTGTTACCGTCTTGTAAAGACTCCGCCTCCCTGCCAACAGCTGCCACTGATGCACTACTGCTTACTGGCTGAGCCCCTCCACTATTTTGCAGAATACTTTCATTTGTTCCAGAAAGCTCTCTGGATGAACGAGCTGTGCCATAGCTTCCTTGCCGTGCTGCAGCATCAGATGCCGTGGGAGATACACACGAGTAGCTGCTAAGTGAATCAGATCGTGAATGATGTTCTCCATTCATATTCAAATGGTAGGCGCCATTTGACTCCAAACCATTTGAAAGATGAACTCTCATTTTCTCAGCATCATATACTCCAGGTGGTAACTTCTCAGCCATATCTTTAAGCTGGATCAATTATAGTATACAATCTATTATTAGAAACCACAAGTATTGTTTTAAAAACATTTCTCAGGATGGTTAAGCATTGCGGAAGAAAAAACAAATCTATTCTAGCCTAGTGAAAACTTCTATTTTAAAAAACCCATGTCATTTCATTTCCTCTTATTGCTCTAGGTCATAGACATAAGTTCATTCGACAACACCAACAGGCAACAGCTACAAGTTAATTCTTATGAATGAATATTTTATTCCACGATACACTTTACTGCGTGATATTGTGAAAATGATTGTTTGTAACAATTTTAGTGCATTTTTCTCTTTGAACTTGAACAAAGACCAACTAGAAGCTCCAGAGACAGCAACCTTTGTAGAATAGTGAAAATACATTCAAAAGAAAATGACCTGAGCAGTTAGTAACTTGATGACTTCTTTGGCTGCTTTAGATTTGCCAGATTCCTCTGCAGCCAATGCCATAGCTTCTCGCGTTTTCTTCATAGATTTCTGAAGCTCCCGTTCCTGGACTCCACATTTCTGCCTCAAGCTCTCAACCTGTATTATTAGGCTTACTCAGTCATGAACCCAAATCCACCAAAAAGTGCACAAATTTTATGAGCCAAAGATATAGTAACCAGTTTGAGAAAGATTATTTTTTTCAAAGAGTTATGTGAGACGGACTATTCTCCCTTTTTTATCCATACCAATTAATAAGTGAAAACAATTTCCTTTGGTTCGGGAGTGGGAGATTCCTTGTTGCTATTTTGGTATCTTCTTTTTCTTAAATGGATTGTCTTATATTTTACACCAGGCGAAGGGGGGTGGGATGGAAAGAGAATGGCTCACCTGCGAACGTAATTTAAGCACTTCCTGATTCAAAAGGTCATTTGATTTCTTCAAACTGTCAGTCATACTTTTGGAGAAGGAAAGTCCGGACACTGTAGGAACAGGAGTAGCAGATCGAGGAGGGCTTGATTTCCTTGAGAAAGGTGACACGGATCTAGAACTTACTCCAGAAGCAGTGAGGAATGGTTTCGGAGTTGTTCGTCGCAGATCAACAGCAGTTGATAATACAACATCTCTAAGCTGCAATAGTGAAGGTGCTTGAGAGGATCGAACAAGGGAGAAGGTATCAGCCTTCTTTCCTTGTTTAGCCGCTTTGTTGTCTAATTGCTTTATCAAATCCATATTGAAAGGCACAGACTTAGATATTCTGATATCACTCTTGTCAATCCTATCTTTGTTCTCACCTGAGAGGCGAGGCATAGCATTTTTCCTATTGTTATTACTAGCTTCCGATGCCTTAATCAGTTTTGCATAGCATATATCACAAACACGATATGGTTTTCCGGGAATAGGTGCAAGTGCTGCTCCTAATGCTTTTCTTGAACTGCAAGAGTGACAGTGCACAAGTCCACAATTATAACAGTTGTGTCTCTTCCGAGTAAACCCAAATGCTTGTCTGCAAGCAGCACACTGTGACTGCTCAGCACTAGAAACCCATTTGTGAAGACAAATTGCAGCTGTGTAATTTGAACCACACGCTATATATTTTACATGTCTGTCCTTTAAAGCTTCTAACAAAGTTGGTGTTTTCCGATCTTCAACATCCCCATGGCCCAATCTCCCATTTGCACCCTTTCCCCATGAATAAACTTCATTTTTGGACGTCAACGCCACCACATGATATGCACCACATGAAACTTCTTCGACGGGTTCCCCAAAAAGTTTATCCTCTACCAAGCAAGGTATCTTTCCATCTGCACTGGGATTCCCAAGTTGGCCATAAACAGTACTTCCCATGGAGAAAACTTGTCCTGAAGTGGTCAAACCAACAGTAATGCTGTGACCACAAGCAACCTTGTGAAAATCATAATCAATTAGTGCCGGCACACATGTGGGTTTAAGCCTAGGTTCCTTGTCTCCATGCCCCAGACGATTTTTATCTCCATCGCCCCATGTAAACAGTTTACCTGATGAAATGCTCGCACTAGATTGTGTCACAATAACTTCAACCACAGCAGCAGTATGCCACACCCCACATGCAACAGCAATTGTCCTCAGACCTGATAAAGACTCCACTTCTTTTGGATATGAAATATTTTCTCTATCTCCGTGGCCCAGTGCACCAAATGTTCCATCACCATATGTGAAAAGCTGACCCATTGATGTTATCAAAGCTGTATGCCATGGACCACATGTCACTGTAGCAACCTGAAGTCCTTCAAGCGGCCCAGAGACTCTCTTTGGTATCCATTGGCTGACATCACTACCATGACCAAGAAGCCCTGCATTATGGGTACCATCACCCCATGTATAAAGTTCTCCGGACATTGTAACAGCACATGTATGAAACTCCCCACAAGCAACAAAATCAATACTACTGGTTGCCAATGATTCAACCATACGAGGTTGATTTACATCCTTGACCACGCCATGACCAAGTCGACCTCCAGATTCCTCTCCCCATGTAAAAACTTCCCCTTGCCTTGTCACTAGAGCAGCATGCCTGACCCCACAGGCTATATGATGTATGTCTAGAACAATGTTACACTCCAAAGGTCTTGGCAGAAGTACATCTGCCCTCAAGGTCACGTAACTACTATTTTTCTCTCCAATCTTCACAATATTGTCACCAACAATTTCACCCCATATGTATACATCACATAGAGCATCACAATCATCTAGGGCCGACCCATGACTAGAGGTGCTGGGAGCACTTGAAATACTAACTCGCATAACATCGGAACTAGACCCCTTTACTTGCATGTTTGTTTGGTTTAATGATACTGATACATGAGCCCTTTCAGAGTTTGCAAAGTAATTTTCAAGTTGAGAAGTCTTCAGAGATATATTTTCGTTGAAACAGAAAAAGATCTGGAGAGCTATTATCTCCTATTCACACTGTGGGTACTGTCACTTGGGCTATTTGAAGTCAATTCACCAACCGTCCTGAAATGACATTAGCAAACCATGTTTCAACATCTTTCCATGAGGGAATCCAAGATACAGGCAATATGATATTGTGCATATTGCTTATAACATAACATTTCAAAAAGAATAGCGTGTATTTAAAAGAAGTATATAAAAAGGGAATTAAAATTGGAAACTTGCAAAGCCAACAATTAAAATTGAAACAACAAGGAATGAACTTCAAGAATGGTGCATCATGATAGAAGGATTATTACATCAATAAAGATTGATTTAGCAGTCCTTGCATTAAAAAATTAAGAGACAAAAGGAACGCAAACGACTGCACAGAATTTCTATTTAGTCCCAACGTCAATTTTTTTTTATGATCAACCAAATTTTCATTTTTAAAAAATGAAAGAGAAATACAAAGGAGCAGGAAAAAAAACAGTCCAATCAAGAGAGGCCACTTACAAAAAAAAAGTCTCCAATCTAGTAAAATAACTCTTAAAGAGTAATAACAAAAAAGAGGGGGGAAAAAAATAACTAAGACCCAAGATAAACACAGAATCTAACAAAGGCTAAAACATCACCAGAGGATCTTTCCAACTCGCTAAAAATTCTATTATTTATCTCCATTCTCCCCTAAAGACCCCATTAAATAGCACACAACCTCTCTTTCCACAAAAATTCTTCCCTCTCAAGAAAGGGGGTTGAAACAAAAACAAAACCAAAAAATAACTCTCTAACCATCTCTCTGCAACCTTGTTCTCACCAACACAATGCCAAGCACCTCCAAAAACTGACTCCATAAGTCAGAAGCTATCTGCAGACTCAAAAAAAATGATTGAAATCTCCACCGCCCTCCTACAAAGGATGCAACATGCCGACCCATAAGGAAGTGACTTTTATCATAACCTTGCCTAAGGTATTAACCTTGATGAATAACTTATTAAATAAGTTTATTAAAAATAAAAAACTTAACCTTTCTTAGGAATTGTAACCTCTAAAAAACAGACAAGATTGAATCTCCCGAAGAAGAAGAAACAATTAAATAAGGAAAAAAGGAATGTCAAGAAAATCCTCAGCAGGGCTAGAAACCCAGCATCGAACATCTCTGTGACTCAAATCACAACAAAAATCCCCCACAACAACAAGAAAGGCGACTTCATCCAAAAAAACAACAAGAAAGGCGACAACATCCAGCGTCTCTCAATCGAATAAAGGGCGTTAAAAACTCGAAGGATGATGTCTCGAAAGAGCTAACACATTCGCCATCATACAGTGTTTTATAAGAGATAAACGAAACAAACAAGGAAACAAAGAACATAGAGAATAATCCTACAATCAAGTATCCTCCTAGAAGAATGATCTCTTCGTCTCCCACCAAACTAGAAACGAACCTCGAAAAAATTGAAATTCCTCTACACTGTCTTTCTAAGGATTTATAGAAATGTCTCACAACCCACTCAACTTATTCTTGCTCACAATAACTTTTTTCATAACAAGTTAGACCCAATAGGATAATGTTATAACCATTTAGCTAACAAGACTCTGTTGCGAAAAGCTCAAATTACTCACACCTAAACCTCCATCACTCAAATCCTTAGAGACCTCCTCCCAATTAACTAAATAGCTCCCTTTATCCACCCCCTCCAAAAAGAAGTCTTGCATAAACTTTTCCAATTTCTAGAAAGTGTATCAGACATTCGAAAAAGGAAGAAAAAGTAAGGGAAAATGCTATTCAACATAGACTTATGGGACATCCTACTTTATTTTTTCTTCAGAAATCTTAAGTTACTCTACCTATGTATGGGCAGGAGTGGCAACATAATCTTCATTCTCTTTAAGCTGCCCATGAACAGAGAGAGAGAATAGCTTAAGATTTCTAATCTTTTCGAATCTCTGGCCAAAGGGATGTCTTTCCTTGTGCGGCTGCAGGTATCTTTCACCTGTTGAAAACTTGCTTTGAAGGTGTTTATGCTTTTTTTAATTCTTTGGTGCAGGCTTGATAGCTTTGTTTTATCTTTCATCCTGGGTTTTGTTTCTATTAGATAATATGAGGTTCCACCTCAAAATCAATTGGTAGTGAGGAGAGTAGCTCATATGTCTTATAAGGATATTGAAGATCCCTCACATTTCCCATGTGGGACGAAGACACAAACTGAGTGTTTCCAATATGCCCCTCAAGATATTGCCATATGGGAAAGACTATCTTGGATTAGATCCAAATTTGTGGATGAAATATCCGCTTAAGCTTATGCCTGCATAAGTAGGGTCCAAATCACCGGCTTAGGTTTTACCCCACCCAAGAGGATACACCGTAACACATTTTGTTATCTTTGAAGTTAAAATACATAGATATTTATCATCCAGCAAATGTTTTTCATGAATATAGAACCGATATAACATCCCTAAAATTGCACAAATTTTCCAGGCTATTTTGACCAAGTTAAGTCTGTGAAATGAATTACGGAATTGAACACGGAACAGATTTAAGACTTCGTATATCTAACAGATTTTAGTCAATGTCGAAATGAAAAGCATATTTTAGGTTGTGTAGTACAGATAAAATATCATGAATCATTTTATCTTCCACGATTCGATTTAGACCAAGAACATCCCAACAATTCCGAACAATCAGCCGTAGAAAAAAATGTTCGAAGTTTCGGATAATTTTTATTAACAAAAACGCAACAAAATCGGGGATCAAAACACGATAGAATTGAGACCGATGAAGAAAAATCGCGGAAACAGAAAGGAGAAGAAGACCTGCTCGATATCACGGCCGGCATTTACATAGCTACAAGGATCTGCAATTCCATATGCAAAATTCACCAAAACGCCACCACCGGCTCCGATCACTCCGCCGTTCTCCGGTCATCCTAAACGGCGACTAAATCTTCCGTACACTAACATCAAAGGTCACATCAGGCCCAGCGCAGAGTCTATAAAACTCAGTGACGGACAAAAACAAAATTCCAGAGCTCCCTCCCCCTCGTCCTTCGCCAATAGCTTTGCAGATCTGCGGCGCACTTTCGAGGTCAACGTCCTAGAAGCTCCATTCAAAACACGGAATCAAAAACATAGTCGTAGCCTCGGCTTAAGCTCTTAAAATGTGAAGCTGAAACTGAAATACGGCCTCCAAAACGGTTTATCGGCTGCCAAAGACGGCTGAACTGCAAGGAACCCGGTTCCGACGGCGAGGAATACCCAGTCGGAGAAGGCGCCGGTGACGGAACAAAGCGAGAATCGGCGGAGGGGACAAGAGAGAGACTTAGTCGGGAGTCTGTAAAAGTACAGAGTCAAAGACGGGAAAATAGATGAAATCCAATTAAACCTCCCAAAAATTAAATAAATTAAAAAAGGAAACTTGTACTAAAAATATTAAATATATAAAATAGTAATTTCGTTTGTTTTTGGTAGAAAGGAGGGGAGTTGGAGAGGAATCGAGGGGTTAATAACAGTTTAAAGTGGTTAATTACTGGAGTTGGTTTAAAAGTTTATGAAATTTTAATTGATCTCGAAAAGTATTTTAAATATTTTAGTTTAATAATAATAAACCATCATAGAAAGGCAAGTGCTCAAAGAGGATTTTAGGATGCCCAATTTATAGTAATCACTTATTTATAAATTAATTTTTAGTTTATCAACACATATACACCCCGTATTATATTAAAAATATATTTTATTGAATTGTCGATCAACTTTTAATTTTATATTTTATCATTAAATATATTAATAACATAATTAAGCAAATAATAATAAATTTAAGAACTTTGGACTAAATTTAACCTAAGTAAAACCGGTAAGAAAAAACCCAATATTATTTTTTATTTTTTTTTAATATAAACTGGGGGAAGAGAGATTACAATATCAATTCTAGGGATCGAACTCATGACTATAGAATATAAATAAATTAACACCAAATCAAATAATCAAACATGTCACCTACTTATTTGGACCAACATCATTTTTTTTATTAAGAGGTCAAAATGAGATTCAGCCCTTTTTTAAAAAAAAAAATACCCATTTTTTGAATGATCATAACAAAGACAATGTATTATAGGGCATAAAATGAGAAAAAGGGTTTTATCCAAATTGATGAAATTTTCACAATAATTGCCAAAGGGCATCCCATTCTTTGTCCATTTCCTAATGGATCACTTTCCTGGGTTTTCGACACAACCATCAAAATACCCACAAAAACTTTCTGTTCATTCTTAGTTTATTATTTATTTTTCGACTTTTATTTTTAGTTCAGACAATAATAGAGATACGTATTTGAATTCATTACCACCTTATCATAAAAATATATATTTTTTAATTATTAAAAATCTTTAGAATTCATTTTTTTGTATCTCAATTAATGTTATGTGACATATTGTATGACCCTACGTTATTTAAATGTCAAGAAATTTGAAAAAAAGTTAATTTTTAGAAAGATAAACACAATGAATTGAACCCTTTAGCACTCAAACCCTCTTTCACCATTAGGTCACTCATATTAGTTGTTAATCACTTAGGTTTTGATGTTTATATTAATAAGATAGAGCGATATTTATTTCTTTATATATCCTTTTATTTTGCAACTATCTTTAGTTTATATTTGTCAAGTTTAACTTTGAGAAATG
>JBBMEF010048096.1:0-13102 GCA_037832685.1 Sicyos baderoa
TTTCTTTTAACCAGCCAATCGGAGCCCCTGGCCCAAACAGAGCTACTATTTGTCTTAAATGGGCTCCACTGGGAGTCTGATACCACGCCTCAAGACCCGAATCTAGATCTTGATATTCTATTTTAAGCGCTTTCCAACAATATATCTTTTTTTTAGTTTATCAATAATTGAGGTGGGAGATTCGGATTTATGACCACACGCTTATGTCGATAGAATTCGTTATTATCTATTCTAAATTTCACACACCAAGCGCCCCAACCGAAGAAAAACTGATGTAAAAGGTATGCGCCTATTAGAAAAACCAGCAAAATTGTTCTGTTGTATAAACATTCAAAGACATTACCTTTAACAGCGTTCCAGGCATCCCATTTGGCTCTGTCTCTCTGGTTGAATATTCCAGGTCGGCCTACAAATCAGTCAAAATTGCAATAAAAATTGGAGGATTTGATCACATAATTCCAAATAAACACAATTATATACGTAAGAAAGAACTAACCAGTGTCCACGTCTCCAACAGTTGATTGCTTGTATAGTCCATAGAGAATGAGTTTGTTTTCATTGGATGTGGTGTCTGGCAAGGTCTTTGCCTTTTTAGCATGCTCCTCAAACTCCTCCTGCAGAACCCAGCCTCATCAAATTGTGACAGATATTCTTAATTTTTTTTTTTTTTTTGAGTTCATCATCATTTGAGTGTGGGGTCACAAACTTGTAACCTCTTGGTTAGCCAGAGTTAGTAGATCGTATATAATGCAACTGTGCTCCTTTTGACAAATCTTTTTAATATAATTCTCATTCATTGCTTACTATGTCAGCATTTTTAAAAAAAAATTATTGCGGGGCTGTTTGTTGGGCATATTTAGATAGGATTTAGTTTTATGATTTATTAAAATTCCTTGAAAACCTAGATCTAAATGAGATTTTACTAACTTTTCATTTTTACTTTTAAAAATAACTCTCATTTCTAACCATTCATTTTTAATCGTTCATTTAGAATTACTCAATCATTTCTAACCACCCATTTTTAATCATTCCTTTCAAATCAATCAAAATAACTCACTTTTAACCATTTATTTTTATTCATTTCTATTTTAACTACTAAAAATAACTACTTATTTTAAATCTACATCCAAATAAGGTTTTGACTCTAACTACAACATACAAAAACTACATTCAATCGAGTTTTTGGCTACAACTTTACATTTTTAACTATTCAATATAACTTCTAAAACTAAATCCTACCTAAATATGCCAAACAAAAGTCCATGTGGGATTCACGGGCATTAAAAAACTATATTCATTTAGATCCATACTCCACAGAAAAGCATAAAAAAAAAATTTGAAACAAGGTAACCACGCCCGTTCCTAGGTCAGATACCGGAGACATCGAAGGAGTAGTTTCACAAGTGAGTCTCGAACCTGGGACCTTGAGGGAAGCATACCCTCAAAGCCCAAGTCTTCAACCACTGCCCCACTCCTTGGGGACGAAAAGCACAAAATTAAAAAACAATATTCTGCACCTATGGTCCTAAATTTGGAGAACTGTTAGGCTAATCCAGAGATCATGCACAAGTTCAAGCAATCAATTTGTAACAAAATCGAGTTAGCACTCCAATAACTGCCAAGTTATATAATTCAGTCAGTCAACCTACACAATCGAACTCACCAATTACTGGAATTTGATGAGTGGTACTTTTTTTTTTTTTTGGAAACCAGGAGATGGGAGCTTAGCTCAACTATATCCGGCAAAACAACACCAATCTCTAGACTAGACATTAAGAGACATCGAATAAATGTAGGCACCGAAGCTATCTACGAATTAATGTTTGGAATATCAATTTTCCCTTTTTTGTATATCCGTGGCTCAGACAGTTTTCTCACGGGAACATTTGGATGTCATGTAAACCTATAGGAAATTAATTCTTAGGTAGGTGCACACCACTTTTCTCAAAAACAACGAGAAATGGCGGAGACATAAACAACAGTGATGCCATTTCCAACCTCGGATCTAATCTAAGTTCCAATTCATGGTGGTCACTCATACTAAACAAAACAGATCCAGAAACCAATCAATCGTTACAGACAATGCTAAACAGAAAACACGAAGCGCGATCTGCAATAATTCCTCGATTCAATGCCAAGAAAGAGAAATCACGACAGATTCAAAGCTAATAACCATCACATGAGTGGCTCAATTGGTCGTTTTGGGTGCATGAGTTCAATTCATGGTGGTCACCTACCTAGTGATTAATTTCTTAGGATTTTTTTAACATCCAAATATCGTAGGGTCCGACAGTATGTCCCGTAACATTAGTCGAGATGCGAGAAAACTGACCGAACAGGCACGTATATAAAAAACATAAGCAAAAGAATTGAGAAAAAGATGATTACCTGCACACCCATTTCTGTGTCAGCGCTTGAAGCTTTGATTACAGCGACGAAATGTTGAGTGGGAAGAAGTATGGGCTGTGGAGCGTATAAATAGACGAGCGATGGAAGAGGAAGGGAAAAAATCGCCGAGTTTTTGTTCAAAGAATAGAAGAAAAACGCATAAAGTCGTCGAATCCAGTGGGCCCGACGCGAGTGGAGGAAGGCATATTCTTAATCGGATGGGCGAGGGGTAATTACGCAACTTTTGGTGGGGTCCATTTATTTATTTATTTATTATTTCGATGATCTCTAAGCCCCTTTGGCACTCACATCCCACCATATGATCTCGCCACGTGTCATATCATGTAGATACAAAGTTGTTTGAAGTTGAGGAATTAATTGAGTAATAAGGACTCAATTCTTTACCCAGATTTAGTGGCCTAAATGGTTGGTGTGCACAAAAACAGGACAACCCGAAAAAACTCAATCAATTCGATTCAATTTGACGGATTGTATTGAGTTGAATATATAAATAGATTGGGTTGGATTTAAAATATGAAATTTTTATGGGATAGGTTGGGTTAAGGGTTGACCTAAAATCAACTCAACCCAACCCAATCCGACCAACCCGAATTTATGATTTAGTTTAAAAAATATATTTTTTTATCTATAACATAATTATTATATTATTTAATTATTTATATTATATTATATGTATATGTATATTTATTTTATTTTATTATTATTATTATTATTATTATTATATTTTTTATTTTTAACATTTTTTAAACCTATTGATAAGGTTTCGAAGTTAGGTAAGTTTGAGTTTCACATTTGTAATAAGAATCTACCTATGTTAATGTTCGTTTTATGTTTCTATGATCGAAAAATGGACGTTAGATACAAATCTATGAATCCGATAACCCAACCCAACCCAATCTAAAAATAAAGGGTTGGGTTGGGTTGTGTCTTTAATTGGGTTGGGTAGGGTTGGAGAATTGACCAACCCGGATTTTTTGGTTGGGTTGAAAATCACTCAAATCCAACCCAACCCAACACATGTTCACCCCTACTAAATGGTTATTTTGTTTGGTGTTAAAATAAAAAAGAATCAAGTCCTCTTTATTCATATTTATAACTATAAATTCAAGTTATTTTTACTCACATTTTTCTAAACTCAAAAAAAAAAAAATGTGGTCATGGTAAAAAGGATTTGAGTTCTTACTAATAAAGACCTAAATATTGCTTAAGTTAATTTCATCTGTGTTTGATACATAGGGGATTATTTGAATTTTGAAGTTATGAGAGGACATGAAATGAAGAGAAAGAAAAAGGTAGTAAAAAGAAAATTGAGTGATTTGGATTGATGAAGTATTTGTTTGAGAATTGATGTTTTTCAGAGCTTATGTTAGAAAAACTTTTTTTCAAATTTGTGTTTTGGAGAAGACATGTTGGAAAAACTTTTTAAAGAATCATGCCCAAGAGAGAATATTTTTATTTTATATTAATTTTCTATTGTATATGATGTTTGATTTGAAATTTGACGAAATTAAACAAGTTTGATGGAATGGAATAAAGAGTTGAGGAGGAATTAGGAGGTCTTGTGATGTATTAAAAACGAAGGTGTTGATATTCTCTCCTCTCTCCTTTCAACCCCTAAATCCATTATATCACCCTGTATAGTTGGGTAAACCGGGTTAAATTAGGTTGAGTGTGATTTGGAATGCTAATTAATTTAATATGATTGTTGTGTTTAACCACGAGTTTTAAACTAACATTTGTCATTTTTCATTTTTTATATAATTCTACCTAATATGTATATTTATTTCTCATTCAAATAATTATGGAATAGACAAATAACAAACTACTTTAAATTTATATTCAAATCTAGTTTGACATAAGAGATCAAACATTATTATATCAACAACAAAAAAAAAAAAAAAATAGTAGATGGTCATGGAGTCAGATAACTAAAATTGGTAAAGATATTAAAGGAAAACTTGGCCAACATATAAAGCATTCATGGGGGACTTCCTTCATTTATCGAGACTTGAAAGATATTGGCTAGGGGTGATAATGAAAACTAAAAATTGACAAAATCAAATTGAATCATATCGATTTATTGGATCGGTTTAGATTTTTCACATAATATTGGATATATTAGTTTTTATTTATAAAAAACAGAAAATTATTGGATCGCATCGGTTTCTATTTGTACAAAAACTGAACCGAACCATTATTTATTTACTTACTTTCATTTTTCCTTTTATATGTTTGTTAAACGTTTTATTGATCAATGATTAATTATTTTTGTTTAATTTAATTATAAATTATGTGATTTTTTTTTAGAAAAACAACCATAAAATATGTATTGTAAGTAAAATAGTAATTGAAAATCGAGGCACGGATTTCTTCATTTATCGGACATTGGTTCGATTTCTCTTTTTGTTAAATAAATGAGAATTGGTTATCGATTTGGCCAAAAAATTAAGAAAAATAAAATAAAATAAAAAATGAACTAATGATTTTGTCTTTTATTGGACATTGATTCGATTGTTATTTTTATCAAATTGATTGGATCAGTTTCATTATCATATTGACATAAAATCGAAGAAAAGTGAACCAATATCACCCCTTAATCGTATTCCTCCATCGGAGGGACAAAAGTATAGAAGTAGTTATTATAGAAAACAAATAAGTTTTACTTTAAAAAATGAATTAAATAGTAATTAACCATTGAAAATTTTCCATAGGCTTAATTTTTCAAAGAAAAAAAATATTAAAATAAATTTTGTAAGCATTAAACTATCTTATTAATATCTTTTTTATCCTTAACTTTACATTTAAATATTATATTATATAACTATAATAATAATTATTATTATCATTTACTTTGTCGATTTTAACGTATTTTATAATTAAGATTATTTGTGAGTTCCGAACGTCAAACTTTTAAAAAAACAAAATTTGAAAATTTTAAGCCTCTAGCAATGAAGCCGCTCATCAAGAACAATTTACAAACCTAAATAATATTGTATGATTTTTTAATTCAATAACATTTGGAATTCGATTCGATAATCAACAGGTTACTATGTGATACATGATGTCACTCAAATATTAATTTTTTGGAGAATAATACTGTATAATTACTTTCTCTTAGTATTATAATTTTTTCTTTTGAATAGATTGACGACGCAATTAGTTATCTTGATTGACAACTACAAGTTCGAGCTTGTAACACCGTATTTAGCTCTTATTTGAGAGGAGCCGTGCATACTAAAAATAGAAAAGGAAAACTACATTTTTAGTCTCCAGGTTTGGAGGCTAATTTCACGATAATTTCACTTCGGTCCTCATATTTTAGAAATGAACACTTTTACCTCTGATATTTCAATAATACTCACTTTTGGTTCTTATGTTTCAAAATTAAATAGTTTTACCGCTAACATTTCAATAATACACATTTTTAGTCTTTGTGCGTTTTTTATTTAACTTTTATATCAGTTTTTATTTAATAAATTCACCATAAAATTTAATTAATTATTTCATCTATATATCAATATTAAAAATTAGTCTAATTATTATTTTAATTATCATTACATTATGTAACTAACATTTTTATTATCTAAGTGACTAAAATTTATGATGATTGAAATTCAAACGTAAATCGTTCAATTTTCAAATATAGAAATTATACTAAATTTTTTTTATTGATTTTATCAAATTTTGTACTGAAAAGATTTTTTTAAAAAAATATGTATTTTTTTTAAAAAAGTATTTGATTAAATAAATAAATATATAAAATTTTCCAAAAACAATTAAAAGACCTATTTTCTTTTACTATGATTTCTTTTAAGTTATGGTTCTTACGATAAATAATAGTAAATAGGTTAACTTTTTTTTTTTTTTTTAGGATAGGTTAAGTTACCCCCGCAACGGTTTTTAACATTGCATTTTTATTTTTTATTACTATTTTAATTTCTAAAATAGTATGTATTAGGGAATAAAATACATATTTTGTTTTAAATTTTGGAGTCTAATTTATATTTGGCACGTATTTGTTCAAAATTGAATAATTTTACTCATCATATTTTAATAAAAACGCTCAATCTTATTCATTGAGATAACAAAATTAGTAGATATATAACCTAATGTTAATTAGACAACTTAAGTTTCAATATATTGGTAAATTGATTATTTTATTTATAAAGTAAATTTATTTTTAAAAATATACAAAAAAAAAAAATTAAAAAAATACATGATCAAACTAAAAGTGAATATTATTAAAATGATAGAGGTAAAAGTGTTCAATTTTAAAATATAAGAATAAAAAATAAGCATAGATAAAAGTGTTTATTTTTTAAATAGAGTGATGAAAGTAAAACAAGATTTCAAATCTAAGAACCAAAAAAATAATTTTCACAAAAAAAAAAAAAAAAATATGAGTATTGTCATGATGTCCCCCAATATGTATTGAGGGACATGGCAATACTCTTTCAATTTCATTGAAATGTACTTTCAACTTTATATGAGTATTGCGAGTTTTTGTCAATTTTTCCTTTGCCCATTGCGAGTTTTGTCAATTCTAATCATATTTTTCAATATAATTGAAATGTACTTTAACTTTGTATGAGTTGCAATATTAACTTTTTCTTTTTTTATAATCTGAAAATCAAAACTTCGCTCCCCTATACTCAGGGACACTATTGATCCATCCGTAGATTATGGCATTAGGATACTTCGAAAGGTATTTTAGTTTAAGCGTTTTATGACAACATTAATCATGGATCTCTCAATGAAGCATGTCTCGAAGTCTTTAACTTTTAGCTCTATCAATTTTTTATACGACTTACGAATTTAAATCCTCCATCTTCTAATTATAATTGAATTTTTTTGAGGAAAAAAAAATTATAAAAAGTGTCCACATGGTACAAAATTGATAAAAAAAAATTCAACAAAAAAAAAAAACTTGACATTAAATCGGATTTTTGTTAAAATTGTGAGTGTAGACAACATTAATCATACTTAAATTTGTGCAAAATTTGATATTTGTTGAAATATGTGAATTTTTCGTTGATTTTTTCCTTAGCTTTAAAAAAAAAAGTAGTGAGATGAATTAGCAAAATTCTAAATGGTAAAAGTTGAAATATTTGACAAAATTTAGATTCAAATTTCATGAAGTTAAAAGTTTATACGAGTTGACAAAATTTAACAATACATATTGAATTTTTCTATTATAAATATCCCCTTCTCCTTCTAAGACTAAAACGGTCATAATTGTTTTTTGTTTAATTTAAAAATAATTAAGGACGTAAATTCATATCAAATTCGTAACTTCTTAATTACTAAATGATGACAAATGTCACTAAACTTATACTATTTTAGTAATTTTAACATTTATTAACCATAAGATAGATTTGAAAATGTTAAAATATAAACCACTAATAGTCTCTTAGAATATCAATACTAAATTAGAAACATTGAGTTAAAGAAAAAAAATATTTGAAGGAGACCATCACAACTCAATTGGTAATTTAGCACCATTAGATTTTCAAAATAAAAAACCACAAATTATAAAATGAACTTCAAAACTATATCATGTAATATAAAAAGGTCTCATGGATTGTAATTCAATTTTATAATTAGATAAACAAAAATAATAAGGGAAATTTTTATGTATAATAAACATTGATTAAGATATTAACATTTATAACACAAAACTGAAAATAATTGCACATATACCAAAAAATTAAAAATAGTAAGTGATTGAGTTCAGCTAGAGTTCAATCACTAATTATTGATTCAACTCAATCAGTTGAGTTCAATCATTAGATATTGATTGAGTTCGATTGAGTACAATCACTCAAATTTTGGTATAAAGGATATTTTTATAAAAATGTGCTATAATTTTAATATGTGATTCTAAAATTGGTATACATAACAAATTTCCAAATAATAATAACATTACAAACTTATATCATACGAGAATAATAATTACAATGCTCTATTTGTTCAAGAAGTTTCAAAGTAAAATTCAATAAATGCTGGTGAAATTAAGAGGCCGTTGAGAATAAATTATTCAAATAAAACAGAATAACTAAATCCATCAAGAACTTGACATTACTTTCAGATGATACGAAACTACAAATAAATAATCTCAACAGCAACAATTTACCAAAAACAACTACAAATCAGCGACGAACTCATAAGAAACTTCCACAAGAAGGAAACACAAACAAACAAATCAATTCTACAGAATTGCAGAGTTTCTCAATTCGAATTTTACAGTATACTCAACAACTAATCAATTCACATCGATTACGATTTCAAAACGAAATTCGTTCATCGAAATCGATTTCGATCACGGCGGCGATCTCTCATCATACTCAGATTCAGAGCTATTAATTCTATAGTACCTCAATTGCAAAGAAATCTGACGTTCTAACCTCAATTGACGGCGGAAATTATCGATGAAAATCTGAGATCGCTTATCGATGTCGTCTTCAAATCTCGCGCTCCTTGAACTCGGAGCACGATCGAGTCTTCTCACTGAGCCATCCTCAACGACGATCTCGTCTTCTAAGAAGCTCCGTAGCCCTAGCGTCCGGCCGTCGGAACTGAACGATCGCCGCCGTCTCCGAGGACGCCGGGAATGAACGCAGAGGCGGAGAACTGCAGTGAGCTTCGTCACTGACTTCTTCAGGCGGAGCAGCAATGGCGGTTTCTTCTCTGCCATTTTTGTTTTCTCTGTTTTCGAAACGGAAATGAAATGAAAAACTCGAAGAGGGAAGCTGCATTTATATATGGCAGTCAAATCGTTTTTTTTCTTTTCATTTTATTTTTTAATAACAAATTGGAGTTTTTCTCTAATCATATTCTGACACGTGGCGTATTCAACCAAGATTGTAGGGAAATTCACAAGTTGTTCTAGAGGGGAAATTTCCTAGACAAAACATGCATTACATTATTATTTTTATATTTATTTTTCTTTATTTTTCATGGTATTTTCACAAGTATTTCTTGGGTTGAATCTATACTCCTTACAAAATTTGAATTTGTCAAAATACCTCCAAATAATTATTGGTTGAATTTCTTTGACAAATATACCAATTTCTTTGGGAAAATTTACAAAACTACGTCCCCACGAAAGATATATTTTGGATTAAATTGAAATTTTAAAAGTAAATACTGAAAGATTAGTGGCGCATGGTTTCATTGTTGGGTTGGGTAGAAAATCATGAAATTTTCATGGGTTGGGTTGGGTCAAGGGTTGACCTAAATCAACTCAATCTCACCAACCTTTTTAAACTTATTGATAAAGTTTTAAAGTTAGGTAAACTTGATTTTGCATTAGTTATAAGAGTATACTTATGCTAATATTAGTCCTAAATTTCTAGAAATCGAAAAATAGGCGTTAGAAATTATTTATTAAGTACATTGCTTATTATGGTGGGTTTTTTAAATTTTAGTTTAGTTACAAATTATGAACCCGATAACCTAACTTAACCCAATCCAAAAATAAATGGTTAGATTGGGTTGTGTCTTTAATTGGGTTGGGTTGAAAATCACCTCAACCCAATCTAAACTCATGTTCACCCTTATGTAGCTATGGTTATTCAAGAGCGGAAAGTTGTAGGAGATTTCATAGACAAATTAAACATGCATTACTTTATTATTTTTATTTTTTATATTTATTTTTGCATGGTATTTTCACAAGTATTTCTTTGGTTGAATCATAATACACTATACAAAATTTGAATTTATCAAAATACCTCCAAATAATTATTGGTTGAATTTCTTTGACTTTATCAAAATACTCATTTATTTTCTCCCCTCTCCAATTTGGGGAAAATTACAAAATTAGATCCCTTTAAAATATATTTTGGATTAGATTGAAATGTTAGAAGATGAAATTGTAATTATACAGGTAGTTGAAGTTATCCTTAAAGAGCCAACGAGAATAGTACCTTAACAATATTGATGTATTTACATAACCAAAAAGGTTTAAATTTAACCATTTTTATTAAACTAAAACATATATCTACTTTTCATTTATTTACCATATGTGTAATACAATTTTATGTAGAAATAGTGGCACTTTAAATAATACATTAAATTTAACTGAATGAAGAAATTAAATTTATATTTGACCATGATAATTGATTATAAGATTAACAAATTAACTTTTTTTTAATCAAAACGAACCTCTTTTTTACCATAAGTTTTAAAATAGCCTATTGTTTAGTACATTAAGTTTTAAAATCAATACTAAACTATATTCTATATAAAAAAAAAAGAGGAAGCTGTATATGAAGTTATAAATGAAAATTGAACATAAAAAAGTGTAACATACAAAATGAAATGAAATTAAAAATAGAAAATTTGTTATGTATACCAACTTTAGCACACCCTTTATTATAATTATAGCACATTTTTATCAAAAATTTATTTATACTAAATTAAATTTTGAATGATTGAACTCAATCGAACTCAATCAATAACTAGTGACTGAATTCAATCAGTTTGTTAAATGATTGAGCAAAATAAAAAAAAGTGTCCCAGTGGTGAAAATGTGTGCGCCTTTGTTAGGATGACAGTGCTGTGACAATTTCGGATGACAGCCACGGTTTAAACGCGCTTTTTTTGTTAAGACGGAGAGCCGAAGCTTGGTGTACAAGTAAAGTAAAAACAAGTATTTAATTAATTGTACTAAAAAAAAAAAAAAATTAATTGTAATTTAAAGTTTTTAGAAAGAAATTGTAGGCAATTGCCATTGTACGTGTACTCTAATCATATATTTTACGCAATCTCAAATCTCAAATCTCAAATTTCAAACTACTTTTTTTTTACAAATCAAAAGAGATATTAGCAAAATATATATCTATATATATATATATATATATAATTTAAAATTTTGGACCATCATAGTAGAATGACAAAAATGCTCAAATAGATTCAGATTTAATCAATTCATTTGTAGCCTTCAAACAAGTCAATAATAAATTTAATAAATTCGATAATAGATTCAATCAAGGGTAAGCTTAGAATTTTTAAAAATGAAATCAGAATGTATTAAAAATGAACACTTTTTTTAAAATATGTTATAATTATAATATGTTGCATAAAAGTTAATATCCATAGTGATTTTCATAGATAATATGAATTTTACATCAAAATTAATTAATAATGAGAGAAGTAGTTCATATATTCCATAAATATAAATATGTAAAAGATTCTCTATATTTCTAACTGACAATATAAATATTTTCAACAAAAGAAAAAAAGAATATATATATATATATATATATATATATATATATATATATTACTTTGATAATAGTTTAGATAATGAATCAAACGTCTAATCTTGAACTTATTACTAAGTACAATTAGTGAGGTCTAATTGGGTATTATAATATTGAAAAAAATATTTATGTAGCAATGGTGCAAATTTTCTCTTAATTTTGAAATTATATAAGCCCTTTAAAAAGAAAAAAAAGATAAGTCTTAATTAAATAACAAAAAGAAAAGTCAAATTAACAAAAAAGGGAAATTATAAATCTATAATCACAAAATTTGTTGTTTGAATTAAAAAAACTTTGTTAATAAGTATAAAATGTTTGAGTTTGAAATATAAAAATTAAATAAAAAACACCTCTAAATTTAGAAATTAACAAATATTTTTTTCTTAAATTTAAAGTATATAGATTAAATAAAAACTACACAACAAAGACAAAGGTCCTTCCGCCAAAAGGATTTTATTGTAATTCAATCATGGTCACAGGTCAGTGATATTCTCGGTGTATGATCGGTGGTCCTCCTTCAATTTGTACTTTTAAAAAAGGTATTTCAAAGAGAGTATTAGAATGCACTAAGTGATAGATTCTCGTGACATTAGTCGAGGCGAGCGTAAACTGTCTAGTCAAGTGCATAAACTTGGTCCAATAGTAAACTTTGCACAAACGAAACTTGGTCAAAAGTTTATTATTATTATTTTTTTTAATCCACGACTGCACAAATTTGCATGCACCTAGTTCAATCAAGAAATTTTGTAAAAAATTAGTTTAAGTGATTATCATAGATTAAACCAATCATCTCTTATATTTTTAATGCCCTCCTAATTACTAAATCAAAATACCGAAAACCCTTTTTCCAACAAAAACTCCCTCTTCAAAAGCATTTTTCTAAAATTAATCTTCCCAATTTCGCAGTACGGGTATACTTCATAATTGATTGAAACTGCCATTTTTTTATGATTCACGGGTAAATTGTAATACATATTAATGTGAAGTATGTTGAACAAATGTCAATATCAATTCTAATCAAACAAAGCACCTAAGCTACTCTCTTAATAGTTCCTACAGAAGCCTACAGCTAAAAACAGTTAAGGCAGTTTCTGGTTGTTAGACATTCATTTGGCTCTAACCACCTAAAACAGATTTAAAGCATTCATTGGCTCTAACCACCTAAAACAGATTCAAGGCAGTTCAAACAGATCTAAATCAGTTCCAGCAGTATATTGCATTCAACAGAAGATCAAACAACCAAAACACATACTTGTAAACAACCATCTTCTAGAAGATCCTAAGCATGCCTTATAAATAAAGGTGCAGAAGCAGCATCATAGGGTGTATGGAAATATTGTAAGAAGAAACTGAAAAGAGTGATTGTGAGCTATGTGTAATGTGTTCATGCTGTAAAGAAAAGAGAGTGAATCAGAGAGACTTACCTCAGT